>JAOBAY020062914.1:0-12655 GCA_025331085.2 Zoanthus sociatus
CCCCTCTTAAGTTTTTAAAAAAATTTTTTTAACCCCCCCCCCACCTCTCTCTCTCTCCCCACAACGTCACTACTACCATTTTTTTACACAACTGTAAAAGAGACAATTTAGCTATGCTTACTGTACCTTACCGAAAACCATGATTCAGCCAGTAAACGGTGTCTCTAAAAATGATTATCAAGTTATAGAAGAGGAAATTAGTCATTGTAGCAATAGACAAAATAAACAATTCTCTTGGTTTACACTTACAGGATCTGAAATGGGCCAAAATCAACTGCATCTCCTGTTTTCACTGATCTGCTCTCGAATAGTTCACCTTGGTTATCACCAGGATATGAAGTCACAGAGAAAATATTTTATTCCTTAACCAGTTTACACTTGTGGGATCTGAAATGGGCCAAGATTGATTGCACCTCGGGTTTTCACCGAACTACTCTTGAATAGTTCACCTTGGTTATCACCAGGCTATGAAGTCACAGAGAAAATATATTATTCCTTAACTAGTTTACACTTGTGGGATCTGAAATGGGCCAAAATTGATTGCACCTTTTGATTATCACTGTTCTGGCCATGTGAGATTTGGGTGTGTCAAAAGTGAAAAGTGGGAGCTTTTATTATTTCATGAAACCAATTTTTTCCTCAGTTTGTTATTATAAATGATTAAATCTGAAGTTTCAAATGTTTCTACTAAATATTTACGTTAACAACAAGAGAAACAAACTTTATTACAAAATATAAAAGTAAATAAAATGATATTTTTATGCAAGAGTAAAAACATGCTTGCGAAAAAGCTAGATGCCAAGTGAGACAGGCAGTCATCAAAATATGGTAAAAAAAACTAATAAGCATGTTTATAGATTAATTTCTAATTGCACTGCTCTGAACATAGACTTCTTTATGAACCTGATTTACAGTTAGCGAATTAAGATATCAAAATTGATCTTTTTCCTCTACAAGCACAATGACAACTGTTTCAGCTGCACTGTCCTGTTCTTGAGTTTCCTGAGAGAGTAGAGCCAAAAGAAATTCCTGATTCATCCAAAATGCTGTTACTATTTGTATTGTTTCTTAAACATTCCATGCTCGAATCATATGAACCAGCTCGTCACTAGCAGATTTTAAAAAATGTTTCAAAGAATACATCTTTAATCAACATAAATGCTATATATATTTTCAACTCCCTCTCATTTTGACCATTTCTTGATGTATTGTAACTACTGGAAGTCATTCAAATATGCTTTTTTCTGTCTTCACTTGAATTATACATTTAAGGTACTGTAAGGTGTAGGAAAATTAAATGTTAACCCTTTTAGGGTTGTTTTCTCCACTTACCACATTTCTTTTTTGCTTTTTTTTTCAATAACTGTAACTGAATGCTTGTGGTAATAATAAACTGTTAAACTGATTCAGTAAGTTAAACACTGAAATCTGCCATCCAAGGCCTTACCCAAGCTACCCTGGCCTGCACGGCCATTTTAGTAACAAGTTTTTTTTGCTCGCTCTTGCAGTGGACAATAGTGCATATAGACGATTTGCTTTCAACATTCTATGCATCTTTCATGTTCTAGTTGTGTTGGTCTTCTTGTTGTCCTAAGCGATTTAAATTATCATTACAAACAGTTTGTTTATTTATTTTATTTATTTATATTTATGTTACAAAGTGAATGGGCATTACAGGTGACAGTAAAACACAACAACAAACTCTTCTGGTAGTATTTATTTACTTACAGTCAGGACTGTCCTATCCAGAAATATTGAAAGCTTTGGTCTTTATCAATATTCGTAAAAACTTTTATGACCCCACATTCAACACCCTTCAAACTCTCATGACTGTCCCCCCTCCCCATTTCCACACCTTAAACTTTGTGCCCCCCTGCATGATTTCACTGACCCTTCCCTCAAGCCATAAATAATGAACACTCCCTAAGAACCCGTCCGTCACTTTCATGTCAAAAATAGATTTCTTTCAAATTCTGCTCAAAAAATGCATTTTATTTCGGGAGCAACTTTAGAATACCCCGGCACTGTCCTTAATATAATTTTGCGTATTCGTTTTTAGAGAATGACGGATGTTAAGAATAAATCACCACGTCATTAAAGACAGCGCCGGGGTATTCATAAGTCTAGCCTTGTTTCGTTTGCAAGTCTAATTTTTTCGGCCGCCAACCTTCCTTGGCACAGCAACAAGTCACGTGGCCTCAATTTTCACAAAATTGCAGGATATTAGGAGTGCTATGGAGAAAAGAGATTGAGCGTTGCAAGTATTATTTTTGAGCTATTATAAAAACATACTATGGTATAATGCTGGCTGTAATTGAGTTTCAGCACTTGGCAGAAAATTACAAACTATGACCCCCTCCTAAGCGAACAAGCCAAAACATTCTGATTTAGAGCGCCAAATAAAAAGTTGTGGCACCTATATCAAAAGTTCTGTCTATATGTTTACGAGTAAGAGTCAATAAACGTACGGCATAAATACTATTCTTTAGAAAATGTGGTAAAGGTGCTAGCTTATACAATTTTGAGATTTTCAAAACAATCGAGCGAATCGACACTGGTCTCGACCGAAAGGCATTAAAATTTTAAATCTTTTCACCTACCTTTTTTCATTCCAGACTCCCTCCGTATAAATGTTTTTCTTTCAAGAGACACCAAAAGGCTGCAGAAAAATTCTGCTTCGAAAGATTCTGGAGGTCGAAGAAAAACGTAGTCGAGGTATAGAATCAGTTCTACAGATGTTTCGTAAAAGTTCAATTTTTGTCGTCTTTCTGCTGCGCTTGGATCGCAAATACACAAAAATATGCCAGAATCTCCAATGAAAACATTCTTTAAATTGTTCAGTATTTTATATCTTCCCTTGCAAAATGAAGCTCAATTAAATTCAAATAAGGAAAAGTAGATGGCAACTGTAGGATTAAAGAGCGCCATACGTTTTTTCACTTGTTTCCATAGACGTCCTCTAGCACCCAGGCTCTATCTCGATTGCAATAACAGAGCAAAAGTATACTAAATTTCGCGCTTTTGTCATTGTATTACTTTCCTAAAGCCTGGGATGACTGCACCTGTCACAAATCAGTTGGCAATAGAATATATAAAACGAAAGTCAAGGTTACAAGCATACAACTATCTTACCTGGGCCTAAGTAACTCTCAAGCTGAAAACGCAACAGCTTGCGGTGTACGCTATGAATGTCATGCTCACTTTTACACGGTCTACAAGGGACACCGATAGGAGATACACCAAACACAGACAACATATAACCTATAACCTGAACCCGAAGATGGAATGAATGGAACCATTGGGAAGAGATGTAGATGGAAACTGATAGACCACATACTCAGAAAAGACAAGAACAGCAATTATGTAAGCGCTCCGATACGGGTTCTTGAAGATAAAAGAAAATGAGGAAGGCCAAAAACCACCTGGCGGAAAATGGTAAAAAAAGAAACGGAAAAAGGCAATGGAAGTCATGTAAGGTAGTGAGAAAGGATGCTCTGAACCGAGGGAAGTGAAAACACATAAAAGAAGCCTTATGCACAACCGGGTGCGAAGTAAACAGGTGAAGGTTAACATTAAAAATTGTCCTCTATTTGAATATTTCAATGACGACATTTTTTCAGCTCAAAAATAGTAGCAGTTTTTATGACATTAAATAATTAATTAACTTACTAATATAACGCCAATAAGTGTAAAAGATATATCCGGTAAAATGTCGAAGCAAGAAAATCAAATAAAGACAAGATTTCTCACCTAAGTGACTTTATTTTGTAACCGACAGAAAATGTGCGAATATTGGAATGTACTAACATCAGCACTTACAAGCAAACAATAAAGAAAAGTCTACGTTAATTTGTTATGGCTGCTTTCTTACAGCTGCATGAGCGAATGGGCAATCGAATATTCAGTGAGTGACCTCGTATGGATATATTGCGTAGTCATATCCATCTGACGAGCGCTGACCGAGTATTCGCAGCTCCATGTACAGCTGCTCTTCATAATCGGAATTTTGAGTCTGCGCGGAAGATTCTGGTGGTAACAACGGTGGACTAGGATTTACATTTTGCTCCAAATTGTTCTGTGTGAATGAGTTGGAACCTGTGGGATAAAAAAAAAAACACTTCATAAGTGCTTACAACATCACATTTTTAATTTTACCTGTTATTTTCTGTGGGAATAAAAGTTATCTATAAAACATCTTGCAGAGAATGTCCAAAAAGGTATATAGGCGAGTCTAAGCGAGAATTCAAAACCAGAATTAAAGAATACAAAAAAGCTGTTGCACAGTTAGAGGCTCATGAATCCGCCCTCGCTGATCACCAAAAAACGATCGGTCATGATATCGCACGGGACGACGCGAAAATTCTTTATAATTGTGAAAACTGGCGAAAAAGGCGCGTTCTTCAAGCTTGGCAAATTAACAAAACAAACAATGCTTTCAACCGTGACGACGAGTTAAAATTACCGATGGAGTATTTGACTGTTGTTCTTAAAGACAAAAAAAATTCAAATGTGATTTAACTTTAAGCTATATAAACCTCGCATAATTATTTCCAATTTCCATTTTCCCTGAAGATGAATAGAGTAATATCCGAAATGTCGGGTCATTTTAAAATTTATTTTTAAAAACTTTTAACTGGAGAAACGATACTTTTATTTGTAACATAAGAGTTTTTTTTATTGTAATGCAAAAGCCCAATTGTAAACAGAACATTGTTAGCAAGAGCGTATTTGCTATGCAATGCTGATTAGGGCCTAAAAAGACCGAAAGAGTTGTCCATGGCTGCTAATATTCAAGCTCGCAAATCTTACGTTAAATCTAAGGAATATGTCCCGCTAAACAACGTGCCCGACATGAAGATAATTAACAATTAGACCTCGAGAACGAATGGACTACGAGTCAAATTGGTAATTAAAGAATGGGCTATTCAAACTCGTAGTCCATGAGGCCGAGAGGTCTAATTGTTTTAGTATAAACCTACTAATCGGTCGAAAAGGATGTTCATAATAAATTATCGATGAAATAGCAACACAGGGCTCCTTACTATTTTGATCCGCCAGCTTTTCTCTACTAGTGAGCTATCACAAATAGACCTCCATTAGATTAGCCAATCAGAATGCAGGATGAGTGTTAACCCGTTAATAGATGTATACTGATAAATAATATGATAAACGTAATGCATGTGGGATGTAGCTACTATTACGCATATGTTATCTATACTTGATGAATATTATTTAGGCCAAATCCACAGACATTACGCATGAAGGCTAAATCCCAAAGTAGACATTAAATGTTTTTTTTCTTGTTATTTAAGAAAAAAATAAAAGAAGCTTTCTAATTCAAAAGAGACTAATGTTGTGACGTCGATCGTAACAAGCTATTACATGCTAATTAAGATTTGTAGGTTATTAACCAATAGGAATCACTTGGCGAATTGGTTTCAGTCCTCAGGCAATGGATAAGTAATAAAAAGTTCAGTAATCGTTGTTTAGTCATCAAAGAGATTTAAAAGATTTAATAAAATGTAAGTTACTTGGAGTGATTAGTGCTTCCCGTTCGAATCCAGGGACAGAACACAAGTTAGTGTTAACCAAAGTAACAGATATCCATTTTCGCGAGCTCTGATTGGTTCATCAAACACAGAATATTCTGCACTATTCACCTTGGTCACCCAACCGTGAAAAAATTGATTGCGGTCTGATTGATCGCGCGTGAGATAGATTGCGGACTAGTTTAGAAACTTGTTTTTGGCTAAATTTTATTAAAGATTTTTTTAAAATAAATTTTCTTAAAAAGCGCTATTCACTTGCTAGTTTAAGACAAAACAATTATCCCCCTCAGTGTCGGTGGCTAGCGATAGATATTTACTTCCACTCCGGGGGATAATTGTTAACTATTAGTTGATTTTGAGGCGGAAGTCAAAATGACAGAAAACGTACGTGCTAAAAGAAAAAAAAAATTTACACTGTATTTGGTCTATTTGAAAATAAAAGGCATTTTTATTGCATTATTTTGGTTAAATACTAGAACAACTATCCCTTTCAGGGTCGGTGCCGACATTTTGTGTACATCCACCACTTTCGCCTCCCCTTAGGGGGAAAGTTGTTTTAAATTAACGGTTGATAAATGTTGAACACAATCTACCTTCTGTGGTGCTATCATTTTGTCCGCTCAATGATGGCAGTCTCCTTGCTGCTCCATTTTTCTCTTTTTGCTGTTTTTTCACTTTCCAGCAAAGGAATGCGACAACCACAAACAAAAGGATTATAATAAAGGAGAACCCTACAACAAGCCCTAAAAGCGTAATGTTCACTCTTGAGTGGCCTGTATAGAAATGGAACAACAACACTGTTCAGTCATATCTATTTTGTATGTTCCTTAATTTTAACCAGTGGGTATTTTCCATATTTCATACAAAAAAATCAATCAATTATTCAATTGATAGATAGATAAATTAATACATAAACAACAGAGTAAAACAATTACATAAATAAATAAATAAATAAATAAATAGAAAGATTGGAAATAGAAAAGATGGACATACTTTGATTGTATGCAGTATTTATTTATAGGTATATTGCTAAAACATTGCAACAGTTATAACGATTAAACGAAATCTAAATTATCTAACTAAACAAATGCTTCACAATAGTAAATTTGCTAATTAACAATTAGACCTCGAGTACGAATGGACTATGAGTAAATAGTCCATGAGTCCATAGGCCGAATGTACTATTCAAACTCGCAGTCCATGAGGTCGAGAGGTCTAATTGTTTTAGTATAAACCTACTAATCGGTCAAAAAAGGATGAAATCCTCTGATATTATAGCAAAACAGGCCATAAACAAGGCTCGTTACTATTTTTCGCTACTCGATGACTATTACTATTAGACCACTAGTAGCATAGCCAATCAAAATGCAGGATTTGCATTAGTCCACTAAAAGGTTTATACTAACTAATTACCGATATCCCCAAGATTACTTGTACCTTAATTCAGACCAAATAGCCATGAAAACCAAATCCTTAACGCCATTCGTATCCCTTCAACATCTTTGTTTTTGAGGATCAAGTCATCCCCAATTGCGCTACACTCTTTTTTTTTTTTTTATCAGAGTATTGTTTTTCAGACCGAGGCGGGATATCCTTATTTTTTGGCCGATTTTAGGCTGAAAATATTATTACGAATATTCTTAATCTCGGGAATATCGGTGACATGGAATTTCCGTTTTTAAAATAACTGTGGTATCGAAAAGTTTCAAAGGTAGTAGATCTGTATATGGCTTTGCCATTTGGGATTAGAGTGCAATTGCAATACATGTAATCCGGCAATAATGTTTTTTTTTTTCAAATATGCAAAATTATATTCTTCACAAAATCTGAGCCTCAGCATTAATCTTAAAATATTCTTAAAATCTGGCCAATTTCAGCCTCAATATTCTTATAAAGTATATTCTTATAAAGAAAAGAGTGTAATTGCAAAGTTTCCTTACAATAAACGGCATTTTAATCAATTTTACCCAGCTAATCTTCACATCTCCATTGCGTTATAGGTTGAAACTATAGATGTAACCTTTTTAAATATTATTCTGTCTGTTAACCGTAATTGCATGCCGGGTGTGGCGCCACTGGTAAGATCTCTACTTTCTGAACAAAAGGTCTCAAGTTCTATCGCGGTTCTATCGAGATTTGAACATACGTGTGATCTTTTTCTCTATCAAAGTTGACTCAGCTTTCAATCCCTACGGGGTCGGTAAATGAGTACCAGCGCCTGCTGGAAACTTACCTGCTCTGGATTAGTGTCCCGTCCAGGGAAAGTCAAAAGGGAGCTTAAGCAACGAGGACGAGAAAGCGAACGACTACGGCTCCGAGAAATCACCTTTCTGGTTTACTCTTCATTTCTTTGTGCGGGTCATTAGGGTTTTGTTTCTTTGCTTTACGCTTTGTGAATAGAAAGACGATTAAATGTTTGTCTGTGAAGCTAATCAAATACTGAGAAAGTTTTTCCTATTACGTCCTCGTAGTGCCGACAACTCTAAAAAAGGTCTTTTCACGTTGTAATTATAGCGACAACTCCGTGCAGGTGCGCAACTAGGTGCATTCCAACGTGCAGTTATTGTATTTACTATTGTTCTTTGCCGTCGTCGTCGTCGGCATCGCCGTCCTCATTGCTCAAGATCCCTAATGACTTTATCCGAGATAAGCCGCAGTTGTATATGGTTGTAAAGATTGTAGTTATTCTTACCTGAATGAACAAAGAGATTTGACTGAAAAAATGTGTACAACAGCTTCCGCTGCAAAGGTTTTGTATTCGATAGCAATTACGTTTCTAGAACCTTTTGATGTTATTTTTAACTATCTCCGAAATTTAGTTCTTTTTCAGAAAAATGCGCAGGCAAGAAGGGAAGAAAAAGAGAAGCTTCTACGTGAGTCCGAGGGATTCCTGGAGAAGATGAGGACAAAGAAGGAAAAGCAACTGGTTCAATGGAAAGTTAAACACAATGTGCTGCGGAGAGCTACCTTGAACCTCGGGTTAGAGCTCCTTCGTGATGTTAGAAAAGGATCCCAACCTAAATACATGTTTGAGCCTACAAGAAAAACAAAATATATGATGAGACACGCTCGAAGAAGCACTTGGAACATTGAACAATCCCTCCTTGGTGATTTCGGTGACAGGCAAGTGGAGCTGTTAAATTTCTAAAAGATTTTACCAACTTTCCGTGACATTTTTGTCAGTTTTAACTTTTCCATGCAATGCAACATAGAATCAGCAACTCAGTCAAATGCAAATGATTTAATCAATTTCAAAATTAATTAATTAATTGTTTGAATAAATGTTCCATTGATTAACGACTTTGGTAACACCAACAGGTAAGTGAAGCAGTTTTGCTACAAGATTTTAACTTTACGTAATATTTCTGGCCTTAAATTAATTACGTACATATAAACGCGAATATTGTTCAAGATGCGGAACAATCTCAGTCATGATAATCGTTGTACACCTAATAATCTAGATATTGAACTTCTCCGTTGTTGCTGTATGTGCTTTTCTCTAGCCAGAGATCCTCTCATAAAATATTCATGTGAGTTTATTTTGTCCTGTCATTTGTTGCTTTGTTTGGCAGAGATGGAAATGGATTGAAACTTGAAAAGCTGATTGGGCCAACCTTTTCAAGTTTTGATGCTATCTCAACAAAAAAAATACCAAAACACTTTTTATGGTGTTGTTTTTAAACTTGCCATCATATATTTACCTCATAGTTTATTAGGAACAATTTGTGCAATAAGTAAATCCACTATATAAGTAACGATTTTAGGAAAACAACAAAATGATCATGATATAGTTCCTTTAACAATAAGTTGCATTTATTTAGTTCAGTTAACAAAAGTAATCTTATATTTAACCAAATGGCCATGAAGATGGCACTTATCTCCAGTTTCTGTAATGTTAGTTGGAAGAGAGTCTTTGACTCCCCCTGGACGGGAACTCCATTTTTGGTACACTTCGAGCAAACGCTGGTATTTAATATCCCACTCTGCCACACAAATAAATGTTCAAATCTCTGCAGAACGAGGATTTGAACCTAAGACATTTAGGCTGCAAAGCAGAGATCTTACTAATTGTGGCAACCACAAATATATTACATCATGCTAATTTAACATGAAAGGCGATTCAGTTTGAAATAGAACTGTCACTTTAAGTCAAGTAAAGATTTATAAAACTGAACAACAGAGCAACTTTGGTTTCATTTGATTTCACACAGTTATGTTTTCTTTGCCACCAATCTTGATATTAGATGAATATTTTACATAGGTGTGATCAGCTGAGGGTAGTAAGTATTTCTACTGTTCAGTTTATATATAGTATATTCGTGATTTACAACCCAAGTATAATCGTTGATCAATCTATGAAAGGAGCGAACATTTCAAACGTTTTGCTTAGACGAATACTAATCAAGCTTTCAGCTCCTTTTAATAGAAGTCAACTCACTCGACGAAACTGAAAGGTTCGATGAATAACTTCTAACAATTATATTTGTTTTTCAGAGTTGATCTTCAGGGCAGAGAAGAAAAACTACCAATTTGCCGTTTAAAAGCAATCGAAGATCTTGAAGAGGACGAACTAGCGGAGAGATTGGAACACGCATTACGCCTTCAAGAGTTGTTCGATCCCGATTCTGTTCTACGTGTAGATGTTAGGCTATTGGTTGAAAATGTTATTGCGTCAGCTTATGATGTAGTGTTTGAAGGAGAAGCAGTGACTGTACCTGAATTAGCCTCCCATAAGGAAGAAACTGAGGTGCTTCAAGGACTGGTTTCTGCACCAAGGGAGGAAGCATTAGAAACTATCCAGGTGTTTGTGGATCAACCATTTGAAACTGAGGAAGGAGAGTCCAAAAGAGATTTAGACGTCATACAGACTGCTCAGTGTCTCGTTGCGAATGCAGCAAGTGCAGCAAAAGATTATATGTCAAAAAGCTATAAATACATTTTACATCCTATCGAAACATCATTGGAAGCAGTTGCAAAAGAAATTGTTGATGGCTCTGTTTCTTGGGTGAAAAAAAACTTTCATTACTACTCGAGTTGTGCACCAGTCACACAAACGGCAACAGAAGGGGTTGCGTCAGAAGATCTGATAGAAAGAGCCCTCGTTAAAATACAAGAGTCGCTTGAAACAGCCCAAGTAGCACCATGGGTGTCAGAAGCTGGTTGGAGCAATGAGGAGGAAATTTGTAGGGTTGCCAAGGAATTAGCAGAAAATGCCATTCTTGTTGTACAAAAATCCAGCACGCAAATGAAAGTAGTGGAAAGTGGTCTAGAAGTTAATGTTATGAAGTCATCTGAAGCGTTACCAATGAGAATTTCCCTTTTTTATGAACAAGAAGACGAGGAAGATGTTTCAGATATTTCTGAATCAGAACTATCGTTGAGTCCAGTGCGCACTCTCAGTATTGTGGGAAATTACGAACAGGAACTCCAGGAGTCTGCTAAGGACGTGGTAGAAGATGTTATATTATCTGCTAAGAACTCGCTTGAGAGGTTGCAGAACAACGTTGAAATGGCTCTAGCGGCCAGGTAAGTGATAGCGAAAGACCGTTAGGGTGCGTTCGTTTGGGTCTATCCTGGAATAGGTTTACATTTTGGAATAATCTGGATTTTCTGGATTTTAATCTACCAAATGAACAGTTATTCCAAGTAATCCATGTATTTTTAAATGCGCGTGGTAATTTTCACTTCGGATCAGCAGATTCTGTACCTCTGGAGTAGGCAATAGAAATGGTTCGTCGTTTTCTTTGCTATCGGGCCAGCTGTCCGCCAGTTTTGATGTTGTTGTTGATATTCCCTTTCATGTTAGTGTGTGTGACGTTACTATTCCGGATTATTCCGGCTATTCTGATATCAGGAGCAGAATGAGCGGAAGAGTATTCCAAGTAAGACGGAATCAGAATAAATCCCAAACGAACGACTCTTCCAAGAAATCTATGTATTCCGATTCCACAATTGGCCCAAACGAACGCACCTTTCACTCCGACAAAGGACTCCAGTACGAAACCTCAGTTCTAAATTCAATTCATCTTTTTTTTTTACTACGGTGTATAAATTATTCATTTGTAAAACTGTTGAACGCACCTTTAGTTAGATTAACGTTTGCTGATTCTAAAGTTTTCTAAAAATCTACAATTGTATTATTCAATTGGACCGAATAGCTCCATAACAAAGAACGAGACTGTCCAAATTGTCTCACAAAGCATTCAGAAGGGGTTTTGAGTTAGTTTTATCTTACTGAACCGTTAATTGTGAGTATATTTTGCGCCAACACAACATTCACAACAAGAATATATATCTAATCAAATAGTCGGAGTAACTTATCATTATAGTTTGATGGTAAAGCTAAAACTCCGGAGCTTTAAACAGTAATGGAGGGTAATACATACTGAGAGGCTCTCTATTTTAATTCTTATATGGAAATTTGCAAGTTGGTGTGGAATTATAAAAAAAGTAATCCTCAAGTAAAATTCTCAGATAAATTCTGAGTCACTGATGGGAATCGAACCCACAACCTTTTGATTACCGGTCAGAAGCTACAGAGACTCAAATGGCAACCCGAGTTTTTATGTATTCCCGCTCAATAGAATCATATAGCAATAAATGACTATGGGACATATCAAGCGACAGATGTGAGACGTATTCTAGCGGGAATAAACAAAAATTTAACCAGTGACTAGGATCCACATGTGAGTCTCTGTAGCTCAGTGGGTTGAGCATCTGACCGGTTATCAGAGTGTTGCGGGTTTGACTCCCGTCCGAGTGACTCGGAATTTTTCTGTCCATTCAACTTGTTTTAATTTCATTAAAGATAAACTTTCTGCATAATAGACACCACACTTATTATAGCTCCTACCACGAATAAAATACGTGCCATAATGTCGTCAAATTTTTATGTAAGAATGAGTCAGTCCCTTAGGAAGCCCGACAATTTGTTTTATAATCAATACAATCAATTAAAGTAGATCTTTTATGTACTTTGAACTACGCAACAGGATCTTTTTCAAAGCACAAAGCCAATAATAAGAGATTACTAGAAGTTACCAACGGTAAATAAATTGCTGTCGAGCTTTGTCGAAGGGAGAATTGTTTTCTTTTGTTGTAACTTT
>JAOBAY020062925.1:0-12652 GCA_025331085.2 Zoanthus sociatus
CTTTTCTTGAGAAGTTTCTTATTTTCTATATTACATTTCTCAATGTTATTCGACCAATTTGAAAAAAAAACTTCACAGAGTTAATCTACTACACAAATAAATTCAAATAAAAATAGGTTAGTTTTAGCATTCAGTTCTCCATTAAAAGTTATTCGCTGTCATAATTCACTGCTTTGTCGGAAACGATCCTCCTCTAAGGTTTAGAGGACAACTGTTCACTCGATTCTCAAATTAAATCGCTCATTGTGGCCATCCTTGTACATGAAAGGCTTTGGCGTTGGAACTCAGTGACTGTTTTATTCGGGAAACATATTTCCGTATTATCATACAGAACTTTTTTTTTAATCTTTATCTTGTTGCGCTGTTAAGCGCTTACCTTAGACGCATTTTATTAGTGTATGAAAAGTTTACAAGTCTGGGTGGCTATTATTAATGTCCGTATTAGCGGACTACATAACTGCTGATTTCTAGCCCTGAACATGTCGGCGAAAGTATGAAGTTCGCATCGGTCGAGCAAACTGCTAAACAATTTCTCCGTCCAAACAATTTTTCCTCCCTTTCTAATCTACTGTACATTGGGTGCATTTCTAAATTTTTGAACTAAAACTAATCATTCATACTAGAAGGTTCATACAACTTCTTGCTTTAGGAAATAGGGCAAAAACTTCAGCGAACAATTTACCCCATTTTAACTGTTCTAGTTTGTTTTTGTATTTATGATTTCCTAAAACATTAATCAGTTTACTAAAATTGTTTTTGCAGGGAAAAGAAGGAAAGCGAGGCAAAGACGGGGAAAACGGTGTGAAGGGTGAAAAGGTTTGTTTGTTTAAAAAAAGAAAACTACGCAAATGAAAAAATACATCTAACCTTCGAAATAGTTCAGCAATTGCTTGTAAAGGATAGACAAGGCTTAAAAATTTTTTAATTGTCGATGTGAGGGTGGGTAGAGCTCTTTTTCTGATAGGTTGAGAGCTACTGCTTTACCCCGAACCAAACTGTTGTTCTAACTAGTTTTCAGAAAGCTTTAAAGTTCGTTTTCCTTGTCTTCTGGTATTTAGAAGACTTTTTTTTAATTCGCCCATTTTTTTTTTATGTAAACTTAAAAGAAAAACGGAAAACACGAAAACGAAAATTTTAAAATTTCAAATTTTTGTAGAGAAAACAAAACTTAGCTCAAGTCATTAAAATCTAAAGCGTTTGTTACTCTTTGAAGTGATGGAATTGAATATAACAATAAGCTTGTGTTCTTTATGCGAAAGTCTTCCTTTTCAAACTAGGGTCAAAAAGGAGAAGACGGTTTTAATGGAGAAGATGGCGGTAGAGGAGAACCGGTAAATGGAAATTTTTTATATGCTTACTCTTTTGGAGATTTATAAATCAGTAGTTTATTTCGATAAGAAGAATATTCTGATCAGTAGAACAGACAGCTAGCGCTCTGCCGAGACACAGGAGTTAACAATAAGTGTGTTATAATTCTCAAAACTGCCACGATATTCTTAAAGTTGATACTTTTTGAACAAATAGATATCTGAACCAGGCCCGTAGCAAGTATGAGGCGAACCGAGGCACTTGCCTCGGTAAACATGTTGAAAAAAATACATTTTTTTAGAAAACAAAATAATCGTGCTTTGAGTAGCAAAAGAGACCTTTTCAGCAAGCAGAAAGGATAAGCTACGATAAGAACAACTAAACCCTCTCAGATTTCTTAGTGAGAATAAAAACAAAAAAGTTGTGGTCGAGCTGTGTGGCTTATATATCTACATCTGGCTAAGAATTTTAATTGCTGCCTCTGAGATCTACGTGATTCACATTCAAAGCCGAGTTGCTTGGGTAAAAGTTGTCTAGTACATCTGGAATATTTGTACTGATTTAATAAATTTGGTGCATTTTCAGCGATTCTAAGGATGAGAATAGGGAAGCATGCCTCCGGATCCCCCTAGAAAGTGCACGCGCCTTCGCCGCTCGCATGGCCAAATTGATATTCATACTGCCTCGGTTAATTTTTTTCCAAGCTACGGGACTGTGAACAGACATAACAAGAATGCTGCTGAACTCACAGTTTTGCCCTTATATGGCTAAAGCCTCGTCACCTTTTTCTTCCGTTATTGTGATCTACCATTCAAAATGTATCTACTAAAGTTTATTGTTTATTGTGTTTAGGGTGTACCAGGCCGAAGGGGTCCTCCTGGATTTAACGGAGAGCCTGGTAAGCAGGGACCTAGTGGACCAGACGGTGAGAAGGGCCCGGCTGGGTTCCCTGGAGATGTTGTGAGTGATACATTGACAATCACAAAATGTTCTTTTCTAAATATAATTCATAGCTTTATTAATAAACAGTGCTATTTTACTGATAAAAATTATTTGTGAGCCAATCAAAATGCAGGATTTGCATTAGTCCACTAGTAGGTCATATACTAAAAGTCAATAGCTATTCAAACTCGTAGTCCATGAGGCCGAGAGCCGTTCTAATTGTTTTAGTATAAACCTTCTAATCGGTCAAAGAAGAATGTTCAAATTAAAATATTGATTACATCCTCTGATATTAAAGCAAAATGGGGCTCATTACTATTTTGATCCGCCATCTTTTCTGTACTAGTAGGCTATCGCAAATAGACTTCTAGTAGAGTAGCCAATCAGAATGCATGATGCGTGTTAGACCGTTAGTATAGGTTTATACTATAAATGTAAATTTAATATTTTGTGTGCGAAATTAAAAAAACGAATGCAAAAGTTCACTTCTTTGAACAAACTGATCCACCATGCATCCACATCTAAGCTTCCGTAAGATGGCCCACCAAGCCTCTAAACACTGATTGTAAACTGGCAATTATGCCATTTTCTGTTCCACAGTCTGTCTGCACAAGGCTTGGGCAGTAAGATAGTATCCAGCGATTGATTTTGGATCATTGTTACTGGAAGTTACTTCTAATAACATAAACTTTCGAGAAAAACCATTAAATAAAAAAAAAACAAGAGTTTCAGCTTGTCATAGCCATGAATGTGCCAAGTACTATTGGAGCCTGGGCATCTGTAGATACGACGGGTTAATTTATTTCTTTGACAAGAAGTACATCCTTCAGGATCAAGTTCTCTTAATAGTTTCACTACTTGATCTCTAAAAACTTTAATTTTTTTTTTTGCAACACCTGGGTCATATGGTATTATCTGCTCGCACTCGGTACTGAAGTGATTCATGGATCGAATTGATTGTTGTCCACCAAAAGTAAAAATTACTGCTTTCCTGAACAAGAATATCCAACTACTACACTATACAGTGCGGGAATACTAATAATATTTTCCGGAATTTAGAAAGCCAAAATTTCATAAAAATGTTCAGCTGCGCTATTTAGAGTATTCAAAAAGTATTTGCAATAAGTATTTGGAATAATATTAGTGATTTTTGCTGGTTCCGCAGGTTCCGTACTCCGTAGGTTCCGCAGGTTCCGTGGTCTGCAGTTCCGCAGATTAGTCTTACCCGCTTAAAGTTGTCACAAGTTATATAATATATTGTTCTATGTAAACTTGTTATTATCGTTAAAGCCACATTATATTCCACAAGTATTGTCAGCTTTTACTAATTGTCAACATGTTTATTGCCATTTATAAAAAAACTTATAATGGAGTCACCAAGATAGTAAGAAAACAAGATATTTAAAAAAACTGAGATCAACTACCAGTTTACTTTAATTACTAATTAAGTTGTCTTTATTTTTTATATGCAGAAGAGACACAAAAGTATTTTTATCATTATTACAAACCATTGATATTGTTCTCAAAATTGAGCAGTTGGAAAGTTTGTATTGTTATACACAAAAAATTTCTTACAGGATTATCTATCTTCATGTGAATCAAAGCATAATAACCAACTTCTAACATTACTCCCCTGATCAATAGAAACGCTTTGAAAGCTGCCATTGAAAGAATAATATATTTTTATATATTGCCATCTTTTTTCATGTAATATATAAATTTGGTGTCTTTTCCAGCTTCCTGTTTTTCATCAGTACCCTCTTGTTTTTTGTTATTTAATGTCACTGCTTGTATAACTAAACAACCAAAAATGCGAGGTGTTTTAGTGTCAGTTGTTACTTTTCTTTACACTCATGCGGACTATTTTGGTAAGGAAGATTTTAAATGGTATATATCTTTCAGAGAGTTTAAATCCATTAGGAATATTTGTGTTTTCGTTCTTGCTTGATCAGTTGATGCTATTTTGGAAAATGTGTCATCCAAAATAAGCTCCATGAATCTCAGGGAAGCTTAATTTACTTGACCATGCTATGTTTTTACTTAACTTTTAAAGACTTGTAGGAGCTATGTAATTAATGTTACATATTTACATTATGCCTGACTTACAGTGTGTGATACAACATTATCAATACATATTGTTGTATGTTCAATGAACAGACGCCATGTTGAGTAAAAAGTGATTTTACTATATATCATGTGACCGGATATGTTTCAATATAACAATGGCTATATTATCGGTAGTCGATCTGCTCGTGTCCTTTTTTAATAGAATACTCTTACATGAAAGCTAATAATAGATATATCAATCAACATATATTGTAACAGTATATACAACTAATGCATAAATTAAGTATATCGTAACATCTCCCCTTTTTTGAAGGAAAAAAAAGAAAAAACTTGAAAAAGAAAACTATTCTGACTAGTAATGAAAAACTTTCTTGAACATAACTCAAATAACAATGTATAAACGAATGCACCTCTTTTGAGTATTCTCAAAGTTCTGGTTCCTTTGCATGAAGCAAGTCCATGTAACAGCAACGGCAACATAAAAAAACTTTAAACTTAAATAAAACTGTTCTAAAACTTTGATTAAAAGTTTCTTCAACTTGTATTTATTTAGGTTCTCAAACTGATAAAGGATACAGTAAATGTTGAGTCCTTTCTTGTACAAAGTCTATAAATCTTTCAGCAGGTCGAATTGTCCTGGTTCTGGTCTGTACTGTTTTAGATGTAATTTGGTCCTGACTCTGACTGGTTTGTGTTGTAATTTTGGGGACCAATTGGCTTTGACACTGTTCCAGGTAGTTCTGAGCAGGTGGTGATTGATTCTCCATGATGTTTCCATTCTCAGTGTTGTCAACATCTCGCCGTGGTCTTAGGGCTTCCTGATTTCTTCGAACTGTTTCATCTCCAGTGTTCACCAGATATGAACGGTCTGACAATGGTACACAGGTACCAGTGGTCCAAGTAGTGTTGTTTTTTTGCCCTTGAACTATCACTTCTTCTCCAACCTCTATCTCTGGCAGAACCTTTGTGTGTTTGTCATACTGAGCTTTTGCTCGTTGTGTCCTTAGCTTTAGCTTCTCCTGAACTCCCTCCACTGTTCTGGGGTACAGAAGGTTAGATGTAACAGGTAACAATGTTTGTGTTCTATGTGAGAACAATCTCTGAGCTGGACTTGCATTTATAGCTTCTGTTGGTGTATTTCGATAATCTAATAATGCCAGCCAAGGGTCTTTGTCATCTCTTAAGGCTTTCTTTATTATTGTCTTGACTATTTAACTGATGACTCGGCTTTCCCATTTGCTTTTGGGTGATAGGGTGAAGATGTCAAGTGCTTGAACTCCCATCCTCTTGAGAACTCTGTAAATTCTCTGCTTGTAAATTGTGACCCGTTTTCTGACACAAGTGTATCAGGAATGCCATGGCGACTGAATTGTTCCTTCAGGAATATGAATAACAGAAGCTGATGTAGTGTCGTCAAGTTGCCTAACTTCAATAAAATCTGAGTAGTAATCAACCAATACAATGTAGTCATTTGAGTGCAAACTAAACAAGTCTGTCCCTACCTTGCTCCAAGGCCTGTCAGAGATACTGTGTGACTGCATTGGCTGTTTGGGGTTCTTAGCTCTGCACACACAGAACACTTCACAACTGCTTCCTTGATTTCACTGTTCATTGAGGGCCAAAACAGCAAATCTCTAGCTTTTCTCAGGCAAGACTTTATGCCAAGATGGCTTGAATGAATTCTAGAGATAAGCTCTGGTCGCATAGCTTTGGGAATTATCACCCACTGATTCTTAAACAATACACCATTGTGCAATGTCAACTCATCTCTATAATTCCAATACTCTCTGATTTGTATGGGAACTTGGTCTCGGTGCTCTGGCCATCCTACTGCTAGTGTCGTCCTGAGTGTCTGCATTACAGGGTCCTGCTCTGTCGCTTTCTGTAACTGTGCTAGCCTTTCCGAACTTATCTTAACAGAATTGAGGGGGTCTATACCTTCAACTTCCAAAGCAAACACTTCAAATTCTTTATACTGGGGACCTGTTTTTCGGATTGCTGCTCTTGACAAATGATCGGCTATGAACATTTGTGGACCAGGTTTGTATCTGACATCAGGTCGAAATGTTGAAGTCGCAAGAGCATTTTCTGTAACCGACTTGGCGCTTTCAGTAGTGACTTTTTAAAGATAGATTCTAGTGGCTTGTGATCTGTTTCGACACCAACTTTATCTCTTCTTAATATGTACTGGGAAAATTTGTGGGCACCAAATGTAATGGCTAGACATTCTTTTTCTATTTGTGCATATCTTTGCTCAGTTTCTGTGAGTGTTCGGGATGCAAATGCTACTGGTTGTCCATTCTGAAGTACAGCACTGCACGCAGTCCTCATTCACTTGCATCGAATTGCAGTGTAACTTAATTCTTGACTTACATCATAATACTTCAATATTGGGTAGCTTACCACTAGCTGTTTGATTTGGGCAAAGGCTTTGTCATATAAATCTGGTATTTTTTACTGTTAGATCTCTAAGTGGCTGTGCTGTCTCAGACAATCTCGGTAGAAATTTGGCGAGGTAGTTGATAAATCTAAGTAGACTCAATGTTTCTTGTTTACAGGTTGGCTTTGGCATATCTTGCACTGCCTGGACTTTAGATGGGTCTGATTTAAGACCGTCTCTGCTGATGACATGTCCCATAAACTTTACTTCGGATTTTTTGAGACTCATTTTCTTGCTATTCAACTTCAGGGTTGACCTGTCTGGCTCTTCCAAGTTATTTATGCAGGTTTGCATCATGATTAATTTCCGCTTCTTCATCTGTTTCGCCATATCCTACGACAAGGATATCATCTCTGAGAACATGTACTCCTTCTAAGTCATCTAGATTTTCATGAAGCTTGCATTCGAACTCTTCAGGGGCAACACTGATGCCAAATGGCAAACGAAGATATCTGTATCTGCCAAACAGTGTCCAGAAAGTAGTTAACTTACTACTCTCTTCGTCGAGTCCTATTTGATAGAAACCATCTTTTGCATCTAGTGTAGTAAACACTTTAGCTCCTTTGAGCTTTGGTAAAATTCCTTCCAGAGTTGGCATTTGATATTTTGGTCGCAGAACTGCCTTGTTGAGATCTTTTGGATCTAAACAGAGTCTGATTTTATTTGGTTTTGCCACAACAACCATACTACTAATCCACTTGGTTGGGCTGGTTGGTTTCCTTTACAATAATTCCTTTCTTCTCCATGTCAGCATTTTCTCTTTCACATCTTTCTCTAGTGTTACTGGTACATGTCTCGGTGCATGTTGAACAGGTTTCACATCTTTGTCAACAACAAAACTGGCCTCACCAATATGCCCCAGGCCTTGAAAAACATCACTGTACTCTTTCAAAATTTTCTCTTTTGTAAGCACAGAAAAGTGGGACTCCAGGTTGTTTATTGGCTTCACGAAATTTGGGTTGAGTTGCAACAGTCCAAGACTTTTGCGAGTTTCTGCTGACAACAACGGCTTGCTATTGTTTTCCACGACTTGAAAGTCTAGCTCCTGACCTTCACTGTTTTCTCTAGTGACTCTAATGGAAACACATCCCATGGGTTTCATAATTGATCCATCAAATAATCTAAGTTTGGCAACACTGTTCTTAAGTGGTGGATTTGGTGACTGATTGATCTTGCACAATTAAATCACGGTAACGCGTCAAATTGCATGTAGAGCCAGTATCAAGTTGGCATTGTAGTTCCGTGGAGTACTTGTTAGTATTGTCCATGAAATTTAAGCACCTTATTTTTACTAAACAAACGCTTACCTCTTGACTGTACAGTGGAAATGTCCTCTACTTTGAACAATAAATTATCTTAGTCATAACTGTCGTCCTGGTCTTCAAATTCTTGGCATTCAACGGAGCGAACATTTTCCAGTTTTGTGAAACATTGTGTAGACCAGTGATTATAATTCTTACATTTTCTGCACTGACTTCCTTTAGCTTCGCATTCTTCCAGATTGTACATTGGACTTTTACCACACCGTCCACATTTGCTCTTTGTTTTGGCTTTGTTTTGCTGAGGTTTTCGTCCTTTGAAAGTCTTGTCATCATGCGCACGTGTTTTTCGTGTCAGTGTGAATTTCTGACCTCATGTAATCTAGTTTATTTCTTCTTCAGTTTCCATTTTCAACGCTTTTAATTGCTTTCTGTCTAATTCGCTGGCTCGGCACATGCTGATAGCTTTGTTGAGGTTGAGTTTGTCTTCTTTAAGGAGATTGATCTTTAATTCCTAGCACTAACCGATCTCCAATCAATTTGTCAGTTAGCGGACTGAAGCTACAAGACGCCGCGAGTTTCCGAAGTCTGTTAACATATTCGTTAATATTTTCATCGGAGTTTTGTGAACCATGAATGTTGTCTGAAAAACTCCCAATTGAACACTTTTTCTCCTTTACTCTTCATGGGTGTAGGAACGGGGAAATTTGCGTGATAAGTGAAAGAAAACCCTGCATTTTCCGTGCTTGTTCTCTCGGCGACAACGGTGTTGTCATGACTTCTTTCTCAGCATTTTTTTTTGCTCAACGTTTTCTATTTTAAATGACACTAATTTTTTTTTAGCTATTCTTGTGGAATTATTGACTTTCCGTAGTGTATTCTCCAGTTCACTTCTGACACCATGTTGTATGTTCAATGAACATACAACATGGTGTATGTTCAATGAACAGACGCCTTTTTGAGTAACAAGTAATTTTACTATGTATCATGTCACCAGATATATGACTAATCATTTTACAAACAAAGTCTTTAAAATGTTTATCAACTAAAGTTATTGAACACAACTTGTGACATCATTTGATTAAATATTCTAACATAAATCTTGAATGACTAAATGTGATATTGAAAAAAAATTCAACACATCTTACAAGTTTTAGCTTTAGGTCTTTTCAACAAACACAAAAAATTGCTTTTGAATCATTCATTTATAGATATATGAAAGTAAACATATGTTCATACAAATTAAGTTAAACTGAACACAAATGAATAAACCAAACTTAATTTAATTTCATGTAATGGAAATAACTGTTGTCTTTCATTTGTATTTTTTCTGACCAAAATGAGAAGTACAGTAAAGTGGAGCTCTTTTACAGGCTTAAAGTCAATCAGGACACTTTACAAAGCTGTGAAGCACGAGCATGAAATGGAGGTCAGGGTGACTTAAAAACTTTGCAGATGTTACATAGACATGTGAATAGTAATCAGGGAGAATCATGATAAATCTAAAATAAACAACTCACCTTCCTTGTTGCTATTGTTACTTTAAATTGCTGACTCCATACTAACCATTAATGCTTTGATTATTTTCTCTTTAGTAGAAGAACCATGTGTTAAAAAAACATACGATCCCTCCACACCTTGAACTAAATTTAATATGATGTTACTTGGCAACTAATCATCAACAAATATGCGACACATAAGCTGAAAAATATAAAATTAAATTTAATCTATTGCATTTTGTTGATTTATACTGATTGATATTGTTACATATAGCTTTATAGTAGTTTACTTTTTAATATTATTTTATTTTAATTATAACAGAAAATCTGTGGCCCCATTTTTAACAACCATGTAACAAATTGATGCAAAGCTAGGATTAGACATAAAAATATTTAAAGTGCGTCCAACCCCAATTTTTTTTATTTGGTTAAATTTTCGAACATTTACAGCATAGTTTTTAAAGCACAGCAAAGTCTATTCTTGTTTTGAAAAAAAAAGCTTTGAGTATGCTTAACAAACATGCCAACCAGGCATAGCAAAAAAACATACTGTAAAGTATTTTTGAAACCTAAAATTTTGAAAACTATAAGAGAAAACTGATATCAGATTGACATCCAACCGAAAATCAAACCAGATTTCCTTTCCTTTTTTTAACAAGATGAATGGGATTTTGACGTACTTTCAAGGTTTTCAAGTGTGAGAGGCAGTGAATTTGATACATAAATTACTCAGATCATACAAAGAAAATAAGACATATCAGCTTCTCACCATCTTTTTCAGAACTTTAACTATCAAATTTGAAACTTCAGTATTGAAAACCCTGACTCTGAAGACCATACATATTGATAAACGTCCAAAGGGCAAGCTACTTCAAATATTATACTTTTTTTTATTGTAATAATAAAAAAGAACATTTTATTTTGGTATTAAATGCACTTTAAAACTAAAACACTCTCTGGCTTAAACTTATTTACAATTAGGGTCGTAGTAGAACAATACTCAAAAAGTTATTGTTTTTAAAATATTTTAACCATAAAACATATTTATTTTAATTTTTAGACTAATTTACTACATGTACATTATCTCAATATAATACCACACTTAAATGGAGAAATCTTGACAAAGGCGGAAACCTTTTAACAATCTCATTAACTGGCTTTTGATTTGTAAGTATTTCACGACCCCTGACAACATAAGTTGATGAAAGGAAGTCTTTTTGGTCCTTCAAATGATTTGATTTCCTTTTTAGGGCCTTCCTGAGCTCCTCTACTTTTGTTAAAAGACCATCTAGTGTCTCTCCTGCTGGTACTTCTGGGACCTGTGCCCACATTTCATCATTTCGTTTTTGTCTTTTGGCAGACTTAACCTGTTTTGTTTCTTTTTTTCTCTCCAAGACGATTTACATTTCTTCCTTTTGTTCCATTGGTTGAAAATTTGTAATCCAATTGTGCTCTGAAAATAGAAAAAGCAAAATACCAAAACATCACTCAAAGCAATTTTATCGGGGTTTAATTGTTTTGTTTGACATTTTAATACCCATTCAAAAAGCACTGCAGGTTCTGGAGATGGTGTTGTCATCATGTCACAATACTGAGTAACTGACATGGTGATTAGAAGTTGACAACTTTTACGTTGCTTCTAAGAAAGAATTTTTCTCAATAAGAACTGTTCTAGTTTCAAGTTTATTTTGATAATTAGTCAAGAAAACGCTCCCTAAGACGTTTTTTTTGGGGGTGGGGCGTTTTTCCTACATCGTGTATAACATCGATAATTAAATCAAAACAAAAACGATCGCTCTGAAAGAAGCGGTTTATTAGAAAACACAACTCGCAAACTTGCCACTTACCACTATCCGATCGATCTACATAAGAACAAATTAAAATAAGTCGAAAAATGATTTAAACAATTAAAATCCAACATAAAAATAACGAAGCATTGGTCATTTCTTTTGCTATATTTTGTCGCTCCTAAAGTAGCGGTTTTTTAGCAGGGCAATCTGAAGCCTAGAGTGGATACTGGTCCGCTATGTCAGCTAAGATTGCATCAGAACAATCAGCCGTAGTGTTCCCTTCAAATCGTTCCCGCCATATGAACTCATCGAGTTAACCCGGCAGCATGTTCTGATTCATTCTTCTCATCTGCTTCAACTTGAGTTTGACGTGGTTCCAGTAGCCTTAAATGTTCTGAGTGTGGGCACCA
The DNA here is from genome assembly GCA_025331085.2 of Zoanthus sociatus. Classification (NCBI taxonomy): domain Eukaryota; kingdom Metazoa; phylum Cnidaria; class Anthozoa; order Zoantharia; family Zoanthidae; genus Zoanthus; species Zoanthus sociatus. The sequence goes on from JAOBAY020062925.1 coordinate 11,716, forward strand.
GAAACCGGGTCGACGAAATGTAAGCTGTGGTTAATAGTCTCATGACGTCTCATGACCTGGAATCTGGGCAGCGTTGTTCTAAGCCCACTACTCGTCACTGATCACTGTTGTCGCTGGTAAAGCATGCTGCCGGATTATCGGTAACAGTGTCTCAGCATTTCTCCTCTCAACCACTTACATGAAGCCCCCTGTGGGTGAAGTTGACGCGTTGCAAACATCAAACACCCAGATTTGATGATCTGTGGCACGTCCATGGTAGTACTTCTGCTTGTGGTTGAACAAACTCTTGTCAATTTGCCCAACCCGTCCTGGACCTCCAAGGCGAACAACCTCGTTGAGCAATTTTATGGAACACACTTCGTGCTAGAAATTGTAGCAGTCGATCACTGTTGTGTGAGCCAGCTCAAGTTCATTCTATGCTTTTGATACAACTTCTTCTTTGCACCAACAATCAAATGCAGCCACTTGCGTAACAGCAATTTTGATTTGGGAAAGAAAGAACGAAATCGAATAGACATCGCCGCTTTACACTGAGCTCGCATACAGCACCAACATGTACCATCTCTCGCGTTATTTCGACCTCTGAGCCGCATGTCCACGAAACACTTGTGGCATATAGGTTCAGAGGCCAAAAGTTGTCTGTTCCTTATAACTCCATGCAAAACCCCTTCGTAATCACCAAAAATCGCAGGTTCAACACGCTGCATATTGAAAAGAGATGGCTAGACACAGGCAATGGAGCAAATTAGCTGGGTCAAGTTACTCTGCAACAGGAAACGATTATAAGTAAACATTATTCACAGCTTTTAAATTATAAATTCGAGTGTTATAAAAATTTATCACACTAATTCACCAATCTAATGATCGGCGGAAAACATGAAAGGTTGTGATTGGAAGATTGCAAACTTCCCACATTCGTGAATCTCGATCCGAAATT
>JAOBAY020062935.1:0-12650 GCA_025331085.2 Zoanthus sociatus
CCCTTCCCACGCAATCCTCAAAAATCAAATGGTCCGTCTCTAACTGAGCGTGTTTCTTTCCTCCCTTTGTGTTGGTGTTGTTACAAAACGAAACAATAGAACAAGAATTTGTGGAGAGGACACCACAAGAGATGAAATGGGTTTCCTTGCTATCGTGTGTGGCAAAACGATGCCCTCTCAATTAAATCTCTTCCTTCCTCTTATCAAGCCTACACTAAAAATAATAGATATATTTAACGTGTCAATTCCCTGCACTTGTTCAAGGTATCAAACCTGAGACAAACGGACAATATTTTAATCATAATAACAATCTTTAAAATGGCAAGGCATCCAGAGATCACGTGGCATCTGCGCGTAACTACTCTTCAACGATAAACATTGGACATTGAGGGATCTAGTCATCAAATGAACATAAAACAGCTCAAGTAAAGAAAGAAAAGGAAATATAAAAGTAAAACAGCAGATAATACAGAGCGCGATCGATTCTTAAAAATTGGAATTGACAGACACCGTCAAAGATTTTGCCTTTAAATTGTACCGGAGCTCCCAGCTTTTAAAAATCCGATTATCACTAAGGAGTTAAACTTTTAATCCAACTTTTAATGTTCTATAACTTCTCAGTATAAAGCGATACATTAACCCAGGGTTAAAATGAACCAGCTGGTTTTGAACAACGCAGTCAAGATGGACAGTCGATATAGTCTTGGAAACTGACCAAATTTAACAACAGGTGAGGGTGTCGGACTCACTAACACTAAATATCGAAACTTAGTTCCTCAAAATTATGGCCACAAAACATCGAACATGTTTAGTGAAATTTTTTAAAAGTAAAGAGGTATTAACATTAAAAATCAATCTCACTAATTTTAAACAATTCATATCATTTTATTGCATGGTACTACTCTACCAATATATTATCATTTTTTAAGAAATAAAACATATTTTTCGTAGCAGCAGTAGTAGTAGTAGTAGTAGTAGTAGTAGTAGTAGTAGTAGTAATAGTAGATTGAAAGAGGAGAAAACAAATTTTTTAAGCCCTTGGTGGGAATCGAACACCACATCTTCGGTTTACTAGCCCGACGTGTTAACCACTACACTACAAGGACTAACCACGCTGGAAACGCAGCCAGTTAATGTAATTTATGAGGTAACTGCAGGGATCCCAGGGCATTATTTTCCCTATGGATAAGTTGAACACCGTAAGGTCATCACTAATTTCACTAATAACATAATTTCTTATCTTCGTGCTCGATTCAGCAGTCTGTCAGAGAAGCCACTGTCACTCATGAGAGTGTTTGATTTTCATAAATGCCCTCTGGGTTCGAGGGAACTTGGCTTATTTGGAAATTCAGAGTTGGAAGAACTAGTCTGCAACAATCTCGATCATTTGTTTGATGAAGATGAGAAAGAACAGATTCCATCACAATGGATATCACTAAAGCTGTTTATCAGACCCCTACGCACAGATCCATTAGTGAATGTATATTCTCTGATCTTAAAACAGAAACCTGCCACTATGAGTAAAATTATTAAATTTCTTGAATTTATGCTAGTTGTTTCACCCAGTACAGCAAGTTGCGAGCTTGGGTTCTCGAAGATAAACGTCCTTAAGACAAAGCATCGGACCTCTCTGAGGCAGGATTCTCTACAGGCTCAACTTCTTATTACGGTAGAGGGGCCGCACTGGAAGGATTTTGATGTCACAAAATCCATCAGTCACTGGCTCACGGCAGGGCCAGGGACACGACACATCATGGGGCATGCATGCTCAACAAAGTAGAAGCCTCCTATAGTGACTTTCAGTAATTGCATATTTTAATACACAGTGCACTTGCTTTCAGTAGTAGAAAGTCTTACTAGATTATGGAAGCAGAATCAAACATGTTGGACGATGTTTGACTTTGTTCAAACTTTTTATCCTACATCGTCCGACATTTACGCTTGCATGACCAAAAATACGCCATATTTTCATGTCCAGGTTCCAGAGCCTGAACCATCGGTGTGCACACATTGTCACATAAAAATTGCGGGAAGTTTTGGTGGGCTTTTTTGTACACGCACGTCGGATTACAACTAGAGTTTCAATTTTTGTGCCAAAACAAACCATATGGCGGAGATTGAAACCCTAAGTAATGGGGAAAGCTCTGCACCTCCAAAAAGAAAACGAGGAGGTGGTCTGACCTCGAAATTAACAAACTTATAGATTTGTTAAAGGAGCGAGTGTGTCTTTGGGATGTGTTTAATAAGGAATACCATCTTTGCAACAAGCGTGAAAAGTGTTATTTAGAAATAGAAAAAGAATTGGGAGTTTCTACCAGTGAGAATAAATCAAAATCACTTGCTGGCGTTCTCAGCTGGGAAGAGAACTTGTCAAGAAACAGCAAAAAAATCGGGACAAGGGGCAGTTTTTCTCACTAAAACGACATGTTGTAATGGAACATGTGAATGTTTAAAGCAGAGCGATACGAGGAAAAAGAGCATACAGGCAAGTCTGTGGGCAAAGAGGAAGAAATCTGATTGTTGTTTTTCTCTCTGCTATAATAGGAGAGATGAATTCTCAAAAGTTTGCAGACTTCTGGGCCCAAGCAAGACTTAATCTTGATCCGAATGAACAAGTTGTATTCATCTATGACGGCACACCAGCTCACCATAACCCAGGCAATCCTGGGCCCAACACCGAGCTTTAGAAGTTGCCCCCTTATAGTCCATTTTTAAACATCGTGGAGCAGGCCATAAGCTCATTAATCGCTGCCATAAAAGCCGACAAACGCCGCTTCAAGATAGAGAGGGAAATGAAAGGTATTCCATTTGGTCATTACCAGACGCAGTTATTGATGGAAGCACTTCAACGTAATGCTGGAATCATTACTGTAGCAAAATGTACGCAATGGTTTCGTTTCAAGCAAACATATGTGCCACATTGTATCAAAAGAGAAGTAAATGTCAATTTAGTGAGAACATTTTTTCACTTATTTTAAACATGTAATTCATGTCCAGTCACCCAAGAGAATGTTACATTCATGCTAATGCTTTTGTATTCGCACAATAGATTGTCAATGTTTATGATAACTGCTCAAATGAATTTTCAATTCTTTATGAATGCTTATCATTAAATGCAATTGTTTGTTGGTAGGTGTTATTTAAGTACATTTTGATGTAAATGACTATAAAGTTCCTGCTCAAGATGCCTGAGCGCATATATTCAAATAACCTTATTGAAAGTTAGATGAACACTAATGAAATGTATTCTAGAGTTAATGAAAAACTTATTTATTTTATATATAGATATAACTTTTGCATAAATAAAAATATATTTTCTGGTAATGAACAGCAAAAGGTGTAGTAGATGTGCGCTGAGTCATTTCCTTGTACGTGTGTTCAGCTAGGTGCACATAGCTTGACGTACGTGGGTGGGAGTGCCCTTCCCCTACAAGTAATGCGGTAGTAAAACTATTTTTCGTATAAGGACATAAAATGATTTCATTTCCTGCAGATTACAAATAAATAGGAAATTCGCTTAACTTTCAATGGTCAGAGACAGAGTTTAAAACAAGTACAAGAACAAGTTATAAGTCTCCCAAGAACTAGTAACATCAAGTTTAGACGGGTATGTTAAATGTTTAATTAACTTCTGACTCTTTAAATGCACGATTTTAATATCATAAATGTTCTTTGCTTACCTTTGCCTACCTGAATTCTACTTGACAATGTTTTCAGATTGTTGTCCAACGTTTTCTTGCTTAAGTTTTGAACAAGCCTCATCACATTGCTCAGCTTTTCATAACAAGCATCGTCACAATTATTACACAACCCTGCAAGAATACCAACTATGAAGATATACCAACTACGCCAGCCTCGCCATTCAGACATGCCTGACATCTACTTCTCATCTGGCATTTTAAAACAACTTGAAGCCATCAGGCCCAATAAAGTGTGTGGCCCGGATCAAATTCCAGTCCATATTCTCCGTGAGGCCGCAGTAGAACTTGCCCCTCTGTTGACATCTCTCTCCAGCAATCTTATGACACTAGTACTTTTCCACTCCGTGGAAAGATGCAAACGTCTCCACCATTTTCAAAAAAGGGACTTGGCCTGATCCCTCCAACTATCGGCCTGTCTCATTAACATCTCTTACATCTAAAGTGATGGAACATATTGTGTGCAGCCAAATAAGACGTCATCTTTCAAACTATTCTACAATAAGCCCATTAACTACCACGGCTTTCTTCGGGAACGCATAACCACAACGCTCATGCGAGATGCAACTGATTTTTGTCGTCCATGAGTGAGCCTCGTGAAGTGTCCCTCTTAACACCAATACTTCATTTGTGGAGTCCATCTTGAGGGTGTCAAATACCAAAAGTACCTCGGCATCTATATATCTTACTCGCTGAATTGGTCAAAGCAACGTGCAGAGGTGAAGAAGGCTAGCAGGGTATTCGTAGCCCTTCAAAGAAATCTTTCAGTTATGCAAAAGCAGTGAAGCAATCTTGCTCTGGTAAGGCCAATGCTTGAGTATGCGACCCCAATGTGGTCACCTCACACAAAAAAGATCATTAATATCGAGTCTGTCCACCGGCGTGTGGCCCGCATTGTGTGTGGGGATTATCACCGCACAAGCAGTGTCACCAAATGATTGACAACAACGCTGTTTATTTCAAAAATGTCTACAGTGATGTGTAATTCAAATTTTAAGAAATAAAACATAATTATAGTGGTTGCTCACCAGAATAGCTATAATAAGCTAATGTAGTCAGGTGCCCATTACATTTCAATTAAGTACAACATATATCAGGAAAGTGGATCAAGTTTTTAAAAACAAAAAGAGAAGAAAAAAAGAGGAAATTAATTAATAAAAATAAAAATAATAGTAAACTAAACTTTTTGGTAACCTCAATAATATTCATGATATATTTACCATGAAAATGTTCGTCGAGTTCCCACTTAAAGCAAAAAAAACTCAAAGTTTTTAACTGTTCTTCAATTTAGTTGCAAATTTTTGTGCCAAAAATACCTAATATTAAATTTCCCATATTCACTCTAATTTTTGGAAAGGCAAATGTTTATTGCTAAGCAAGTACGGTTTTTGTGTTTAGTGTTGATAGCATTAGGGTAAGATTACATCTTTACGAAGAGAAAACTAGTGTGTGCATCAAATTTAGAAAAATTTGTGATGCGAAATGGGATGTGCTACCCAAGACCAAAGGTTATACAATTGCATAATAGAGTCGAATTAATATTTGAGTGTTGACAAAATCCCTGAGGTTCCAGATAATGCCAACTCTTTTTGTTATTTTTTAGACATGTTCAAAATGTGTTCTTCCCAATTCAGGTTCGGGTCAATTGGTACGATCAGATACTTAATGATTTTATTTGTGCAATTAAGATGAAGCGAAAAAGAACTTCTGGTTTACTTTTGTGATATGTAAAATAAAGCAAAATTGGTTTTATTTGTGTTTAACAATAGTTTATTTGAATGCAACTGCTGTCATTTAAAGTGCATGAATTGACTTTGTATTAGGAGTTTAATTGTAGGTTAATGTTAAATGAGCTCTTATCTTCACTATAACAGCATCAATGCCTCGAGATCTCCAATTTTCAATTAAAGTCAGGCTTTTTTAAAACAAGAAGGTCAATTTTTTTGAAGTCTAAAAAATATCATTTTCATTGGCAAGTTTTTATTTGTGTTTGCATTTATGGTTTATTATCAATGATAGAAAGGAATGCAAAACTCTTCTATTTATAGACAAAAGCCCTAAAATAGCCCCATATTCCTGCTGTGTGTCCCTCATATTTTTCACAGAAAGAGTCCATAGTTTTCTCCCCAACTTTTAGTAAAAGCTAGTCAAGAAAAAAAGAGCTGAAAATAATGGGATTGCCTCACACAAAGAGAAATGCAAAACACAGCGAAGGCTGAGAGAGGTGGGTTAATTATTCATATGTACATAGGTCCAGGCACTGTTTTTTTTCTCCTCTGGAAATGCACCTGTTATGGTAATGTTAATTCAGCTTTGTTTGCTTTATGATTTTTTGTTTGTAACCCGGTACAAAATTTACATCAACGAAATCACAAATTAATGAAATGATCTAACATCACCAGGTATGGGAAGCTGGCCCTTTGTCCAGAGCACATACTTAGCATCTCAACCATCATTTGAAACTTTGTAACCATTTAGTTTTAAGAAACTGAATATTTCTCAATTATTTTTTCAGCAATTTTGACATTTTGTTGTGCTGACACTTTTAGGCCATCCATTAAAGTTATAAAAACAAATGGAAAGCGTAAAAAATAATTTCTTCCTTTTTAAACTTAATTATCTTTGCAGAAGTTGGAACATAGCCTTGTTTTCCTGTAGACGGTATCTTTGGAACCGTGACCTAAGGATGAGGTTAGCACTGTCCTCACCCCTAATCACACAACCTCTGATGAAAGTGTGCACTCAAAGGATGAGGAAACCAAAAAAGAGTATGTCAATCAGTATCTCATTTCACACCTGCCATGGGAGAGAAGCCAACTGACACACACATAAAGCAAACACTTAATCAGTTCAAATCAGTTAAGTTCAGTTTTATTCCAATCAAGAATAATTTTAAAATTACAGTTAAGCTAGAATGCAGGTAGCATTAGTGCTATTCGAGGCGGGTAGCTTGAAGATCATTAAACTTAAATATTTAATTACATTGCTCCTTCAATCGCTATATAGTTTAAGAAATAAATAAGAATATAGATATCTAAGTTTTAATTTATTCAGTTCACTATATTGTAATCCATACTAGGAAAATATTACCACACACTAGAAAAAAGCGGAAGTACACAGCCAAATATTTGTGATTTCTTTTTCTTAAAATACAGATCAGTTTCATGTTTTTATGTTTTCCACTGATCCCCCTAGATATAAGTAAAAGCAAACAAAATGGAAATACATTGCCATGACGGAGTTTGTAACTTAGGGCAAGACATTTCCTCATTTGATTTTTAGCAAAACGTGTTTTAGTTACTGTTGGACTTTCATAAATAATATAAAGTATTCATATCCAAGATCTATTTGCAATGATATCTCATATTAGTACATTTTTAGCTCAGGATAATGATTTTCCAGCTTTCTGATTGGTTCCCTAAGTCCATGATATGAGCCATTATCGTTAAGTTTGACCAAATAAGGAAAAACTGATGGCGAATTTCTTGTGGTGAAATTTTGGAGGTCGGAAAAAAAATTTTCGTGGTGTCGTCGATAAAGAAAATATCACAATTTGAGGAGGTTTCACCCGAAGAAATCAAGAGAATTGTAGACAATGCGACCCCCATTAACACCAAAAGCTCAACAAAATACCGACTGAAGATATAAGTGTGTGTTAAATGTAATAAAATATTTATAAACAACTTTTGCAACTTTCGTAATTGTCAATGTAAACAAGGCGTAACTAACATAATATTTACCGTTTTTCAGAGTGGCTGGACAGTCCTGGACTGTCCTCAAAATCAACCGAGGATTTGTTGAGATCCTTTTACACCTTGGCGAAAAAGCAAGATGGCTCTTACTACAAGACATCTTCAATAAAATTCATTTGTGCCGCTACTGACCGGTTTCTTCTCTCTCCACCGCACTGCAAGCAGTGACCCCACTTTTACAGAAGCCAACCAAGTTTTTGATACCTTCATGAAAGACCTCTGAAAAACGGGAAAGATAGCTGGCGTGGTTCACAAGAAGTACATGGTGGACAGATCTTCCCACGACCACAGTACAATTTCAGCAACTGTAACGTCCAAATTCACAACCACTATGGCCAGTCCAGCTGAACAAGTGATAGCTGACATTGTAACACTTTTTGTATGCTCTCAAAGTTATAACATTTTTTGAAGAGACTGACAATATATTTTTTGAAGGGACGATTCTTTCAGCTCGCTGTCAGTTCAGTCAGTAAGTTTTTGCACGTCAGCTACAATGCGCGTTTATGACAGGTCATGAGATGTTTTCGCTATATGTTTTATGAAGCGGAAATAAATGTGTTGAATGGCAATTGCCGGTTATTGGACTGCTTGAAAATTTCATTGGTTATATATATCACCTGACATCCGGTGCGTCCTTGAAGAATAACTGTTAATTATATCTATCACATATAAGTTAAGGTTCAATTTTATTATTACTTTCAAAAATTTTTTTTATTACTTTCAAAATTTTTTTAAAATCAATGAGTTTTTAAAACTGATTAAATTTTTTTAAACTGGGTTAAATTTCCGAGGGTTGTCCAATACACACGAAATGAGGTGAGTCATCTACATGGTTTCTCCAAACATCTCAGACAAGTCAGGTCGCCGAGATGATAAAGCAAGAGTCGACTCATCTGGACGAAGTCAGGTCACCAAACACTTAGAAATATTTTGAAATATGCCTCAGAATGTGAGGGTATTAAATGTCGGCGGCTCATCTCTACTCGACTGAGTTGAACGAGTCGTGAAGGCAAAAGTCGACTCGTCTGGCTGGAAGTCAGGTCGCCAAACACTTAGAATTATTTTGAAATATGTTTGAGAGAGTGAGGGCATGAAAGGTCGGCAACTCGTCTCCACTCAACCAAGTTGAACAAGTCATCAAGGCAAAAGTTGACTCATCTGGCTGGAAGTCAGGTCGCCAAACACTTAGAATTATTTTGAAGTATGTGTTAGAGAGTGAGGGCATGAAATGTCAGCGACTCATCTCCACTCGACCAAGTTGAATGAGTCGTCAAGGCAAAAGTCGACCTGTCTGGCCGGAAGTCAGGTCGCTTATGGTGAGTCTCGCGCTATCATTGTTTACCACGAGAGCCGTGGGAGTTATTTCGGTTCTTGTTTCGTGAAATGTTGTGGAAAGTGCAAAATATATGAACATTACAGTTTTGGACAGAGGGTGGGAATGAATATTTTGAAGACAATTGTCTTGAGGAAGAATTTCTTTTAGGTACAGAGGATACAGCATTTGATATTGGGTTGTTAAAGCAAAATAGCAACTTGCTGATCCTCGGTGCCGTTCCATTTTCTTCTTTTGCGGTTGCATACAACAGGAAGTTTGGTTATCAATGGTTATCAACAATTCGGCTACTGTTTCTTTGTTGCACATTTTCCTCAGACGTCTGGTGGCTTGTTGCGCATTGCTGCTTTTGATTTTTCCTCGGATGTCCGCAGGCTGTTGCACATCACTGGTTTTGATGTTTCTTAATTGTAGGCATCCATGCTCTCGGTATTTCGGTTCGGTTGAGACTTATATTAATAAATATTCATGACTCAAATGTTGAATATTAAATATCAATTAATATAAATATGAAGTGAAATACTGCATCTCTTTTTTACTTATTGTTGCAACGGTAGTAGAGTGATAAAAAATGGCACTTCGATCAATGAATAAGAAACATGGAAGTGGTCACTCAAGAATTTCTAACTTGTCTTGCAAACAGTAGTAGAAAAATAGGCATGGTTTATTTTCATTGATTAATGGGATGTGTTTTGGCCGTTGTCAAAGTGGCCAAAAGAAATGCAGCGATTGTTCTGGGCCAAGCGTTTAAGAGACAAAGATTGTTTTAAACTGACACTTTTCCTCCTTGGGAATGGATGCAGCAAAAATGTTGTTGCAGAATGGATAGTTACTTGTCAGGTGCTGTGGAGGGTAAACAACAGAATTTGGAAGAAACAGGCCCTACAAGTGGACTATGTGATAAACAATATTAACTTAAAAGGGAACACTTGGTTTTACTACATGTTTCATCGACGACTTTACTTTTTTAATGGTCAAAGAAAAAAATGTTAAATTCTTTGAGTAATGAAATGAAATGCAAACGGCTCTTTTTAGAGCCATCAAATTTGCAAAGATAAAGACCATAAATAATTCGCTTTAGTACTATAGTAAAGCAACGTAGCAAATGCAACTGGACGACTCTAAAATAATTTTTAAAAAAAACAAATATATGTAGGCGTTTTGTTAATTATTTTATTTGCTTGGGTCATTTCGTCAAGAACACGTGGTCAGTTTCAGCTCGAGAATATGACAAAATGGATGCATAGTCATAGCAAAAGGATTTGTGATGCTTTAGAATATACACAAATTTTGGAATTATTTTGTGTTAAGGGAAAAACGCAAAGCCATGTCAGTCATACCAAAATATGCAGTTAGTGTAGTGAGTTACACGGCTGTAAAATATGAGCAAATGATTGCTTGTCAATTTTCTTTGGAGTAGTTTGGTGTAGAAACGATGCATAGTCAGGAAAAAATGTTAGTGGCTGTACATACAAGTCAATTTGAGCATTTATTTAGAGAACGACTCATTGTCATAGCTTCAGCATTATGATCGTTCGAGTGTTTTGTTTTGAGCTTTTATTTAGAGAACGACCCATAGTCATAGATTGAGCATTTATAAAGAACGACACAAAGTGTTTGCCAGTTTAGTTTTGAGAACTGAAAATGCTCCATTGAGAACTGAAAATACTCCATTGAGAACTGAAAATGCTTAATAGAGTTTTTGTTTTGAGAATTTATTTAGAGAATGACCCGTGGTAATAGATTGAGCATTTATGAATAACGATGTAAAGTGTTCGCTAGTTTAGTTTTGAGAACTGAAAATGCTCCATAGAGTGTTTTGTTTTGAGCATTTATTTAGAGAACGACCCATATTGATAGATTGAGCATTTATAGAGAACAATGCAAAGTGTTCGCTAGTTTAGTTTTGAGAACTGAAAACGCTCGATTGAGTGTTTTGTTTGGAGCATTTCTTTAGATAACGACCCATATTGATAGATTGAGCATTTATGGAGAACAAAGCAAAGTGTTCGCTAGTTTAGTTTTGAGAAATGCAAATGCTCAATTGAGAACTGAAAATGCTTACTAGAGTTTTTGTTTTGAGCATTTATTTAGAGAACTACCTATAGTCATTGTTTGAGAATTTTAGAGAATGACGCAAAGTGTTCGCTAGTTTAGTTTTGAGAACTGAAAATGCTCAATGAGTGTTTTGTTTTGAGCATTTATTTAGAGAACAACCCGTATGGAGAACGACGTAAAGTGTTTGCTAGTTTAGTTTTGAGAACTGAAAATGATTCATTGAGTGTTTTGTTTTGTGCATTTATTTAGAGAATGGGCAATATTCATAGTTTGGCGACCTGACTTCCGCCCAGATAAGTCAACTTTTGCTATGACGAGTCGTTCACCTTGGTCGAGTCGAGACGAGTAATCTTTGCGTAAGACGACTCGTCTCAATTTGAGTGTATTGGACATGTACGAAATTTCTTAACCCAGTTTTATCTTTAAATAATATTGACATATATGGAATAGGGCTGAAAATGTTTATAGATTGATAATTTAAAAAAATTTGCTTATATTACTTGTGTGGACTAGGTTCAAGTTCTAGTGATAGTTGACTCGAGATCAAGAATATATAGATTTTTAGTTTTTCTTTGTGAAACAAATGCATTTTATTGATGTGGAAGGATCAATAAATGGGAGATGGGGTGTAGTATTTCTGGGAAAAGTTGCAACTAGGAGAAGTGGAGAGAAAAAGAGGGTGAAAGGAATACAAAATAAAATGAAAACGAAAATCCCTTTCAGACACTTGATTTTCAAATTATAATGGCCCTAAAGTATTACACTATTGCTGATATCTGGATGATGTGTATAGCAACAAGCGAGCTCCATGTGGTCTTCAATCAGGTAACTGAACAAACATGAGAATTTGTTTTCTGTAAAATAGCCGCACAGTTTGGTAAGAGTTATTATTCAATTTTTGCCACCATTGGTTTTCCTTATTATTATGCATCAGAAAACCGCCAAAATGTGAGAGAAAGCATGGCGTGTTCAAAAGTGCAAAAGAAATTGGAAAACAGCTTAAGATCTCATCAAAATTATCCAATCTGGAGTCAGACCACAAACAGAGCTTCAACCAAACCTTTCAGCCTTGACGTCGTCTATTATACACATCTATTCCTATACCAGAAGCCATCAACTGCACCATTGATAAAATAAAAACACCTGTCCTGAATCTCAAAAAATCTGATGCTCTAGAACTTCTTACCGTTACACTACAAAACATGTACTTTTCGTTTGAAAAATTGAAGAAAAAGAAGGACGGCCAATGGATTCCAGCATTTCAGGCATCTTAGCCATCCTTTTTATGGATCGCCCCAAAAGAACCACACTTACATCAAAGTGGTTTCAGCTACCATACAAAAGATATGTTGACAATAGACATAGACACATGAACAACCTTCCTTCACCCTAAACAAAAATTTAAAATTGTGAAACCCACACTCCCTCAACATGGGCACACCTTCGTCTTGCTGGACTTTAGTCACATCACCAATAACAGAACCAGTTCATTTGAATTTTACCAGAAACAAGCCAAGAAACCACTATTCATACACTGTAAATCAACCCTTCCCATGAGCAAGTAAGATGAACCTCATTCAAAATGAATGCAAGAGAATACAAAAGAGATGCTCCTCTCCCAACAACATCACAGAAACACAGCAAATGATTTGACGAAGTATTTGCACCTAACTGGCTACAGTGATAGCGATCTTCAAGGAAAGTAACGCGTGATCGCGACATCAAGTTTGAATTGTCCTAAACATTATTCTTCCTGCTGATATCTATAATTTTTAATTCGACTTGTAAATCGCTAGATCAACTCGGTTT
>JAOBAY020062945.1:0-12650 GCA_025331085.2 Zoanthus sociatus
AGGGGTGTGCCACCCGTATTGTCAAACCCTGACCCTATTTATGACAAAAAATGGGAATTTCAATATCCTGTTTATGGGCTCCAGGTATATTCTTTGGTCATGGTTACTACAATTTCTTGGCCTTCTATTTTTATAAGGATAGTTAAACATTTATTTGGTATTTTTGTTGTTTTCAAAAGTGTGAGACATTTGTTTTTCTCTTCGTACTTATTTTTGTAAACTAAAAAAATTGTATGTAAATCTATCAGTTGACAGAGTATACATACTCATTTTATATTTCTATATCACCCAGTGTCCATGATACCGAAATGAAATCTCAGAAGACACATTGTGAAGCTTTCACAGTGATTTTGAAATGTCCCTTGCTGGCCTGGTTTTGCTGGTTGCAATAAGTGGACGAGAGCCTTATTTATACGGGTTAGGGCTCAGTAACCTGTGATGGATTAGTGCTCCATCCAGGATGAGGGGAATGGTCCTTCACACCAATGTGTACATATGATGAGGGGTTTTGTATGTATAAAATGTCCTTATACTTCTAATGGTGATGGCAAAAAAATACAATTCAATTATGATTTTTTTTCCTGGGTTTAAAGTTTGGAAATATCAGTGCTGGATTCACCTTGATTAAGGAATGGGAGGCTGGTAATGACTATAATTGATACTCTTTTCTGGTCTGTGACATATCAAAAGCAGAATTTAGTAGGATTAGTAGTGATAAGACTGGTCCTGTTTTTATATATCTGTTCCATGTTCTTGTAAACTATGGAAGCAAGGTGTATTGTAGCTATGTAATTGAACAGGGCTGAGTTGTTCAAAGCTGGGTTAAATTTAACCCTGGGTTAAGCAAAAGTTACAGCAGCAATTGCTTCTTTCAGGAAAAGATTTCGGTTCTTATGAAATACTGCTCAGATTTTCCTAGGCAAAATCTTGTTAATAACAAATTTACAGGACAATTTTGACTCTGAAAGGTTGGGAACAAAACCATGGGTTAAAAATTTAACTCTGGGTTAGCGCTAATCGGCTTTTGAACAACAGGGCCCTGAAGAATAACCTTGAGTAATATCTGTACGGATTATCACATGTTGCTCTCGCTCATCTGAAGCAATAGAGCACAATACATGTTTATTTGAATTCTCTTTTTTAGTTACAATAAATAAAATTATTACACTAGATATAACAGTGAATTGTATTTTATACTTTGCTGAACTATAAGTGAGTCTGATTCGTGAATGCCTAGTACCTAAATTAAACATAAGTTGTCGCGTTAGACATTAGTCCATAGTGCAGACCAGAGCAGCTGCACTGGCCGACTCTTTCCAGTAGACGCTCTTAATTACCACAAGGCGAAACTCGTTTTTCTGTCTTCACTCATTAGTTGCTAGTTAATTTTCATTATATTTTACTACATTCTCGACTATTCACAGTTATTCCTCAAGGCAAAGTACAAGGCTATCTTTGCCAAACGTTAAACAAAATTTTGGAAAAAGGATCTTTCTTTGTTTTTTTTACCGGCGCAAAAATTTTTAACGAGCTCCCTTTAAACATTGAAGAGTGAAAACATTCAAACGTTCTGCCGCCGAGCAAGACATTTCTTTTTATCATAACTTTGATATTTATTACTATATTAGGCTTTTGTGATTTTGTATTGTAGTTTTAGACTTTTTAATGTAGTTCTTAAATTCTAGTATTGTATTTCATTAGACTTTTTAAATGAAATTTTTCATGAATATTCTTGATGTAAATTAATTCTTTAAGATACAGGACCCATATGGAGACGAGCCTTAGAGCTGAATGGGCTACTCTGTGTAAATAAAGTTTTATCTACTTACTATCACACGCCCACCCATTCCTCCCCCCGCCATCCCTCTGTTTTGGCAGATGGGGTCCGCAGAGTAGACAGAGACACCAAAGTATGTAAAAACTGTATATTTAGATTGGTACATAATCTAGCAGCTGCCCTCCCCCCTCAGTGGCATTTTGAGATAAAGTAGAAACATCAATAACTGGAAACAAATAACAGAGAGACAGATGAACTTGATAGGAATTAAATGATGCTACAATACTTATTTCCATATATAGCACTTCTGGGCCGAAGGACGCATATCAAAGAAATACGGATGTTATAAAAGAAGTATATAGAAAAAGTTAACAAACAACGAGAATAAATTTTAACGACTATATTTCGATCGGCCACACCGATCTTCATCAGGTTATGATGAAGATCGGTGTAGCTGATAGAAATATAGTTGTTAAAATTCATTCTCGTTGTTTGTCAACTTTTCCTATATACTTCTTTTATAACATTATTATTTAATTGGTTGACTTGGTCCGGCCTGGATCCAACGATAGAGAAAGTTGTACACCGGTTTTGCTACAACATTTTTTCAAAGAAATACGGTAGTTTTTGTTAGATTATTATAGTGCTCTCGTAAGATTTCAGAGGACTTGTTCCCCCACTAAATATATCCTAGCTACGGGCATGGTCTAGCTTGTACTTGACAAGAGAGGATGAAGTAAGAGAGTTGGCCATATAGGTCTGAACTGTAGGGTAATCCCATTTTTAGACATGGTAGCCAGTTCTTCCATGCACGGATGTTACTCGCTCATCGAGTGGATGTTTTCGTGCAGGAGCGAATGTGGAGGAATAGTCGAGTTTGTTGGCAAAACTTATAAAGGAACTTTGCTCTACCTTTCCCTCCATTTCATCTCAGGCCATTTTGCGAAAAGCCAAGCAATGCACGAGTAATATCCGCGGAAGAACTAGTTACCATGTTTAAAAATAATAATGTTTAAATAAATGAGAGTGATTAATTACCTTAAGAATAAGATCTGTATGGAGAATTCACTCTCTTACCCTTTATCTTCTCTTGTACTGGATCATTATACGCCCAGAGATAATTTATTTGATTTAGCTATACGATAGCTGTCTTTCAGCTCATAATATTTTTGAGTGTCTTTTATATTTTTAGTATATACCACACAAGTGAATAGTACTTTTCGCGCACGCTGATTGGCTAGTTTGGAGGTGATTAGCCAAGTACTATTCACCTCCGACCAGCAGAAGAAAAACAAAATCGCTTCCCGTTTTGCTTCGATTTCAAAGTATCACAAATAAAGCTACTCTTTGGTCCGCTAGTTATTCAGCTTGTGTGGTATATACTAAAACAATTATTCATCTCAGTGTCAGTAAAAGTGGTGGATATTTATCTCGTTGCGTCATATTTGCAGTTACCGCTTACAACAATGACAACTGACGTATTCAATTTGTACAGTTCTAGACTCATATGAAGTTAAATATTCCTAAACTCCAAATGTATGTAGTTTTACACTTCTTACAACTGGGTGTATTATTGGAGGAGTTACGTCTCTCTCTAACTGGAATACTTAACAACAAAACGAGGCCACGACTGTATAAAATGAGTCCACAGTCGTTTAATTCAGCAGCAACTGCATGGGAATTCAAAACTGGTTTGTTCTGGTCGTTGTTGTATTTAACGCAATTGTGCAAATCGCCTGTTGTGTTTAGACATCAGCTTTCTGTTTCGCAAATAGAAAAAAATGGTAAACTTCTCATGCTGGGCAAATATGCCATAAATTGGCAAATACTTCTCATATATTTAAGAACACTTGCGGTTAACTTCCTCAAATATCTATTAAGATTGAGCTCTGTCCCAAAATTTTGACCAACCTTCATATAAAAAAATGTTTTTTAGTAAACCACTAAACTTAAAGGTCTTAATGATTTAGATATTTGATCAAACTTTTTTAATATTTTGTTAATACAGGATGTTCAGAGCAACGGAGCAACAACTGCTGTGAAGTGTATTGGTTACTTGTGGTATTTTGTGGTTAGGTTTTTTATGAGCTTAGTTAAAACTTCCTCAGTTCCAGTCCCCAGCCAATAGATAGCTCCAAGGCGCCCTCTGTTTTCATCTTGTCATACTCACGGTAGAAAACAAGAAAACGAACAGAAAAAAAAAGTGTTTAAACGACTTAAACTGCTGATAAGCGTATCTGAAAATATATTTTCCAGGACACAAAAAGTTTTGGAAAACTGGTCTTGTACTCAAAGGATATGAAAAGGTATTGAATTATGACTGGTAGGTTTCCTCTGCTAACAAATCGATCAGTTTAGTTTGAAGGCTAACAAATTACATTTAAATACAACTTAAGGCAGACTTCAGATCAATTAAGAATAGTTTAACAATTTTATTGCTTGGAAAAACACTTGGAAAATGCACATTTTGTAATATACTTCCTCAATTAACTTTAAAGCTAAGTGTGCATTAAAAGTTCTAGAAACTCAAAGTAAATTTCTTGGAAATTTTTGTAACACGAAGTTCGCGAATATTGTTTAAACGCCGCCGCTTAAACCCGGTACAACTGGCTGAGACTTGCGCAACAATAAAATGTGTACTCGTCATAGAAAGATCTTGTGTTTTAACCTTTGCAAGACAGAAACTAGGACAGTTGACTCACACGATACCATGACTAATTAGAGGGACTTAGTTGTACCTGGAATGCTAACGTAATGTTTTATCTTGAGGAGTTTCGCACATATGTTACTCTTCCACACTGGTTGCCGTTTGAATAAGGTTTTCACTTTAATTAAAAGCAATACTCAAACACTTTCACTTTTCCAAAGCAGCTTATCGCCTCGGCGAATCAGCAACTTACAACGGTTACCCTTCGGGGCATAAATTGTTCAAAATTTGGTTGGGTTTTTTATCTTGGGTAAGAAACATTGTTTTCTTCAAGAACAATTTTACAGTTCCAATTAGCTTCTATTAATTGAAAAATGATCAACACTAACAGTAAAACTGCGCTCCAAGGAAAAAAATAGCTCAAATCTTGACCTCCGTGCTGAAAACAAGGGCTAGAAATTTATCCCTGAATTGATGCCAATCGGCTTTTAAACAACTAGGTCTCGGCTCTGGAAAGGATGGCAAAGATGAAAATCACGCAGACAATATAGTTAGTACTTAATGGGGCAGATCATAGATCAAACCTCCGACTGCAATGAGTGTTTAGTACAAGACTTATTTTCCAAGTTAAACTAATTCTTTAATACGTGAAGCCTGTATTATATTCAAACTTGTTTATACATGTACATTTTTCTTAATTCAATTTTTTCAATTGAAGCTTGAAGTACAAGTTTTACTTTGTTATCTTGTATTAACATATACATATCCATCTAAAAAGAAGTACTTTGTTAAGTTTTCAAAACCTGCACATGTTGCATAAACAAAGTTTGTATTCTATATTATGTTCTCAGTGGCTCATACAGATGTATATTGTTCTTAATTTATTTTTTTTTAATTGAAGTTTGAAGATACAAGTTTTACTTTGTTATTAACATTTACATATTAAAAAGAAGTACTTTGCAACGTTTGTAAAACGTGTACATGTTGTATATACAAAGTTTCCATGCAGATGATGGTGCAGCTAAGACACGCCTTTGTTAGAAATATCAAACCCTATAAGTAACAAATAATTTTTAAGAAATTCTAAAAATCAACTCTTGATTTATATAGTTTTTTGTTGCCTCTTGGGCATGCATGACTTCGCGATATTACTTTGTTTCTTTCATTTAGTTGATTTTAAAAATGTGTTCTAAGCGATCAGAACAGTCAAAACTGAACTTAAATGAAGTTTCTAAATGTTCATGAGCGCTCGGACTGTTTTCCCGTGCGCTGCAGTTCAGTTCATTAAACAGCGTTTTCAGTTCTCCAACTCAGTTTCCGTTTTCAGTGAAATATGCAATAATTGATATAAGGTTTTGATTAATTATGAAATACACAGCATCTCAAGTGCTTGTCATGAGTACATTATAGCAAGACATTAATCTCGTACCTAGATGAATTCTCTTCTCTGGGAACGAAATATACAAGGAACATTGCATTCGGACAAGGCTATCTTATATTACCACAAAAAATCTTTCAATCATTTTGTTTTAAAAATGTAAAAAAAAATGTTCCAAAAAGATAAAACATGAATAAACAATAAAAGTTAAAACTGTGGGAAGGATTTAACTAAGCTGCCTTGAAATAACCGGAATGTTTTAGACCAGCCCTTTCTAATGACCGGGAAAACTTAATGAAGTTAAAACAACTTCCCTTTGTAATTTTGTAGCATTTCAACTTCCTGTGTGAGTTCAGCTGTTTGTTTGGTTGCTCGACAGAAATTAAAATACAGATAAAATAAAATTTTTCTTGTTAGAAAGTTTGACTTGAAATTTTGTTCCATGTATCTTTGGATTTGAAGGTTGTAAAAATAAGCCCGCTAAACCGCGGGCTAGCCCTTTTCGTATATAATCTGGAGCTTATAAGCTCCAGATTATATACGAAAAGGGCTAGCCCGCGGTTTAGCGGGCTTATTTTTACAACCTTCAAATCCAAAGATACATGGAACAAAATTTCAAGTCAAACTTTCTAACAAGAAAAATTTTATTTTATCTGTATTTTAATTTCTGTCGAGCAACCAAACAAACAGCTGAACTCACACAGGAAGTTGAAATGCTACAAAATTACAAAGGGAAGTTGTTTTAACTTCATTAAGTTTTCCCGGTCATTAGAAAGGGCTGGTCTAAAACATTCCGGTTATTTCAAGGCAGCTTAGTTAAATCCTTCCCACAGTTTTAACTTTTATTGTTTATTCATGTTTTATCTTTTTGGAACATTTTTTTTTACATTTTTAAAACAAAATGATTGAAAGATTTTTTGTGGTAATATAAGATAGCCTTGTCCGAATGCAATGTTCCTTGTATATTTCGTTCCCAGAGAAGAGAATTCATCTAGGTACGAGATTAATGTCTTGCTATAATGTACTCATGACAAGCACTTGAGATGCTGTGTATTTCATAATTAATCAAAACCTTATATCAATTATTGCATATTTCACTGAAAACGGAAACTGAGTTGGAGAACTGAAAACGCTGTTTAATGAACTGAACTGCAGCGCACGGGAAAACAGTCCGAGCGCTCATGAACATTTAGAAACTTCATTTAAGTTCAGTTTTGACTGTTCTGATCGCTTAGAACACATTTTTAAAATCAACTAAATGAAAGAAACAAAGTAATATCGCGAAGTCATGCATGCCCAAGAGGCAACAAAAAACTATATAAATCAAGAGTTGATTTTTAGAATTTCTTAAAAATTATTTGTTACTTATAGGGTTTGATATTTCTAACAAAGGCGTGTCTTAGCTGCACCATCATCTGCATGGAAACTTTGTATATACAACATGTACACGTTTTACAAACGTTGCAAAGTACTTCTTTTTAATATGTAAATGTTAATAACAAAGTAAAACTTGTATCTTCAAACTTCAATTAAAAAAAAATAAATTAAGAACAATATACATCTGTATGAGCCACTGAGAACATAATATAGAATACAAACTTTGTTTATGCAACATGTGCAGGTTTTGAAAACTTAACAAAGTACTTCTTTTTAGATGGATATGTATATGTTAATACAAGATAACAAAGTAAAACTTGTACTTCAAGCTTCAATTGAAAAAATTGAATTAAGAAAAATGTACATGTATAAACAAGTTTGAATATAATACAGGCTTCACGTATTAAAGAATTAGTTTAACTTGGAAAATAAGTCTTGTACTAAACACTCATTGCAGTCGGAGGTTTGATCTATGATCTGCCCCATTAAGTACTAACTATATTGTCTGCGTGATTTTCATCTTTGCCATCCTTTCCAGAGCCGAGACCTAGTTGTTTAAAAGCCGATTGGCATCAATTCAGGGATAAATTTCTAGCCCTTGTTTTCAGCACGGAGGTCAAGATTTGAGCTATTTTTTTCCTTGGAGCGCAGTTTTACTGTTAGTGTTGATCATTTTTCAATTAATAGAAGCTAATTGGAACTGTAAAATTGTTCTTGAAGAAAACAATGTTTCTTACCCAAGATAAAAAACCCAACCAAATTTTGAACAATTTATGCCCCGAAGGGTAACCGTTGTAAGTTGCTGATTCGCCGAGGCGATAAGCTGCTTTGGAAAAGTGAAAGTGTTTGAGTATTGCTTTTAATTAAAGTGAAAACCTTATTCAAACGGCAACCAGTGTGGAAGAGTAACATATGTGCGAAACTCCTCAAGATAAAACATTACGTTAGCATTCCAGGTACAACTAAGTCCCTCTAATTAGTCATGGTATCGTGTGAGTCAACTGTCCTAGTTTCTGTCTTGCAAAGGTTAAAACACAAGATCTTTCTATGACGAGTACACATTTTATTGTTGCGCAAGTCTCAGCCAGTTGTACCGGGTTTAAGCGGCGGCGTTTAAACAATATTCGCGAACTTCGTGTTACAAAAATTTCCAAGAAATTTACTTTGAGTTTCTAGAACTTTTAATGCACACTTAGCTTTAAAGTTAATTGAGGAAGTATATTACAAAATGTGCATTTTCCAAGTGTTTTTCCAAGCAATAAAATTGTTAAACTATTCTTAATTGATCTGAAGTCTGCCTTAAGTTGTATTTAAATGTAATTTGTTAGCCTTCAAACTAAACTGATCGATTTGTTAGCAGAGGAAACCTACCAGTCATAATTCAATACCTTTTCATATCCTTTGAGTACAAGACCAGTTTTCCAAAACTTTTTGTGTCCTGGAAAATATATTTTCAGATACGCTTATCAGCAGTTTAAGTCGTTTAAACACTTTTTTTTTCTGTTCGTTTTCTTGTTTTCTACCGTGAGTATGACAAGATGAAAACAGAGGGCGCCTTGGAGCTATCTATTGGCTGGGGACTGGAACTGAGGAAGTTTTAACTAAGCTCATAAAAAACCTAACCACAAAATACCACAAGTAACCAATACACTTCACAGCAGTTGTTGCTCCGTTGCTCTGAACATCCTGTATTAACAAAATATTAAAAAAGTTTGATCAAATATCTAAATCATTAAGACCTTTAAGTTTAGTGGTTTACTAAAAAACATTTTTTTATATGAAGGTTGGTCAAAATTTTGGGACAGAGCTCAATCTTAATAGATATTTGAGGAAGTTAACCGCAAGTGTTCTTAAATATATGAGAAGTATTTGCCAATTTATGGCATATTTGCCCAGCATGAGAAGTTTACCATTTTTTTCTATTTGCGAAACAGAAAGCTGATGTCTAAACACAACAGGCGATTTGCACAATTGCGTTAAATACAACAACGACCAGAACAAACCAGTTTTGAATTCCCATGCAGTTGCTGCTGAATTAAACGACTGTGGACTCATTTTATACAGTCGTGGCCTCGTTTTGTTGTTAAGTATTCCAGTTAGAGAGAGACGTAACTCCTCCAATAATACACCCAGTTGTAAGAAGTGTAAAACTACATACATTTGGAGTTTAGGAATATTTAACTTCATATGAGTCTAGAACTGTACAAATTGAATACGTCAGTTGTCATTGTTGTAAGCGGTAACTGCAAATATGACGCAACGAGATAAATATCCACCACTTTTACTGACACTGAGATGAATAATTGTTTTAGTATATACCACACAAGCTGAATAACTAGCGGACCAAAGAGTAGCTTTATTTGTGATACTTTGAAATCGAAGCAAAACGGGAAGCGATTTTGTTTTTCTTCTGCTGGTCGGAGGTGAATAGTACTTGGCTAATCACCTCCAAACTAGCCAATCAGCGTGCGCGAAAAGTACTATTCACTTGTGTGGTATATACTAAAAATATAAAAGACACTCAAAAATATTATGAGCTGAAAGACAGCTATCGTATAGCTAAATCAAATAAATTATCTCTGGGCGTATAATGATCCAGTACAAGAGAAGATAAAGGGTAAGAGAGTGAATTCTCCATACAGATCTTATTCTTAAGGTAATTAATCACTCTCATTTATTTAAACATTATTATTTTTAAACATGGTAACTAGTTCTTCCGCGGATATTACTCGTGCATTGCTTGGCTTTTCGCAAAATGGCCTGAGATGAAATGGAGGGAAAGGTAGAGCAAAGTTCCTTTATAAGTTTTGCCAACAAACTCGACTATTCCTCCACATTCGCTCCTGCACGAAAACATCCACTCGATGAGCGAGTAACATCCGTGCATGGAAGAACTGGCTACCATGTCTAAAAATGGGATTACCCTACAGTTCAGACCTATATGGCCAACTCTCTTACTTCATCCTCTCTTGTCAAGTACAAGCTAGACCATGCCCGTAGCTAGGATATATTTAGTGGGGGAACAAGTCCTCTGAAATCTTACGAGAGCACTATAATAATCTAACAAAAACTACCGTATTTCTTTGAAAAAATGTTGTAGCAAAACCGGTGTACAACTTTCTCTATCGTTGGATCCAGGCCGGACCAAGTCAACCAATTAAATAATAATGTTATAAAAGAAGTATATAGGAAAAGTTGACAAACAACGAGAATGAATTTTAACAACTATATTTCTATCAGCTACACCGATCTTCATCATAACCTGATGAAGATCGGTGTGGCCGATCGAAATATAGTCGTTAAAATTTATTCTCGTTGTTTGTTAACTTTTTCTATATACTTCTTTTATAACATCCGTATTTCTTTGATATGCGTCCTTCGGCCCAGAAGTGCTATATATGGAAATAAGTATTGTAGCATCATTTAATTCCTATCAAGTTCATCTGTCTCTCTGTTATTTGTTTCCAGTTATTGATGTTTCTACTTTATCTCAAAATGCCACTGAGGGGGGAGGGCAGCTGCTAGATTATGTACCAATCTAAATATACAGTTTTTACATACTTTGGTGTCTCTGTCTACTCTGCGGACCCCATCTGCCAAAACAGAGGGATGGCGGGGGGAGGAATGGGTGGGCGTGTGATAGTAAGTAGATAAAACTTTATTTACACAGAGTAGCCCATTCAGCTCTAAGGCTCGTCTCCATATGGGTCCTGTATCTTAAAGAATTAATTTACATCAAGAATATTCATGAAAAATTTCATTTAAAAAGTCTAATGAAATACAATACTAGAATTTAAGAACTACATTAAAAAGTCTAAAACTACAATACAAAATCACAAAAGCCTAATATAGTAATAAATATCAAAGTTATGATAAAAAGAAATGTCTTGCTCGGCGGCAGAACGTTTGAATGTTTTCACTCTTCAATGTTTAAAGGGAGCTCGTTAAAAATTTTTGCGCCGGTAAAAAAAACAAAGAAAGATCCTTTTTCCAAAATTTTGTTTAACGTTTGGCAAAGATAGCCTTGTACTTTGCCTTGAGGAATAACTGTGAATAGTCGAGAATGTAGTAAAATATAATGAAAATTAACTAGCAACTAATGAGTGAAGACAGAAAAACGAGTTTCGCCTTGTGGTAATTAAGAGCGTCTACTGGAAAGAGTCGGCCAGTGCAGCTGCTCTGGTCTGCACTATGGACTAATGTCTAACGCGACAACTTATGTTTAATTTAGGTACTAGGCATTCACGAATCAGACTCACTTATAGTTCAGCAAAGTATAAAATACAATTCACTGTTATATCTAGTGTAATAATTTTATTTATTGTAACTAAAAAAGAGAATTCAAATAAACATGTATTGTGCTCTATTGCTTCAGATGAGCGAGAGCAACATGTGATAATCCGTACAGATATTACTCAAGGTTATTCTTCAGGGCCCTGTTGTTCAAAAGCCGATTAGCGCTAACCCAGAGTTAAATTTTTAACCCATGGTTTTGTTCCCAACCTTTCAGAGTCAAAATTGTCCTGTAAATTTGTTATTAACAAGATTTTGCCTAGGAAAATCTGAGCAGTATTTCATAAGAACCGAAATCTTTTCCTGAAAGAAGCAATTGCTGCTGTAACTTTTGCTTAACCCAGGGTTAAATTTAACCCAGCTTTGAACAACTCAGCCCTGTTCAATTACATAGCTACAATACACCTTGCTTCCATAGTTTACAAGAACATGGAACAGATATATAAAAACAGGACCAGTCTTATCACTACTAATCCTACTAAATTCTGCTTTTGATATGTCACAGACCAGAAAAGAGTATCAATTATAGTCATTACCAGCCTCCCATTCCTTAATCAAGGTGAATCCAGCACTGATATTTCCAAACTTTAAACCCAGGAAAAAAAATCATAATTGAATTGTATTTTTTTGCCATCACCATTAGAAGTATAAGGACATTTTATACATACAAAACCCCTCATCATATGTACACATTGGTGTGAAGGACCATTCCCCTCATCCTGGATGGAGCACTAATCCATCACAGGTTACTGAGCCCTAACCCGTATAAATAAGGCTCTCGTCCACTTATTGCAACCAGCAAAACCAGGCCAGCAAGGGACATTTCAAAATCACTGTGAAAGCTTCACAATGTGTCTTCTGAGATTTCATTTCGGTATCATGGACACTGGGTGATATAGAAATATAAAATGAGTATGTATACTCTGTCAACTGATAGATTTACATACAATTTTTTTAGTTTACAAAAATAAGTACGAAGAGAAAAACAAATGTCTCACACTTTTGAAAACAACAAAAATACCAAATAAATGTTTAACTATCCTTATAAAAATAGAAGGCCAAGAAATTGTAGTAACCATGACCAAAGAATATACCTGGAGCCCATAAACAGGATATTGAAATTCCCATTTTTTGTCATAAATAGGGTCAGGGTTTGACAATACGGGTGGCACACCCCT
>JAOBAY020062956.1:0-12648 GCA_025331085.2 Zoanthus sociatus
TTGACCTGTTCGGCATGGGTGACCCTGCCAGGAGTCGCAGACTCCAGCCGACATAGCTCTAGGGATCATTGGGACACGCAAAACGCCTCACCGCGATAAGGTGGTGATCCATCGAGACAGGAACAGCTATAGTACTTGGCATATAAGGCCTAAATTATTAGAACAACCATATTTTGCAAAGCACCTGCAAATGTTGAACTTTTGTTTTCTAAGATGATGCAAGCATGCAGCTCGTAACCTGTTGTATAATACTTTGGCGCAGAGTGTAAAACACGATTGTCCTTAATTGACTTTTTGGCTTAAATTAACAATTGCAATAACGGCTAGTTCTAGATTTGCAGATTTTCAAGCAGGTGCGAGAAGACGATTCCCTCTTTTTAGAGGGAAACAAATACGGAAAGCACTGCTGGTCGGAGAGTTTCAAACAGCTGCGCAAAAATAAGATAAAACTTGTATATTTAAATGTGAGAAAATCTATTAATTTACTTGGTTTTTGATAAAGTTTGATAATAGAAACTTGCATGTCTTTTAAACGAGTGACACATCCAAGTTGATGTTGTCGACACAATTGGTACTGAGAAACCTAAGAATATTGTACACCATGAACAGTAAAACCCTGACGCTTCTGATATGTATTCGTTCCTAGAATAGTATTTTTTTCAAACAACTGAAATTGTTTAATTGCGTCGCGAGTAGATGAAGCACGTGGTTTAGTAAACGCTCAGTTGAAACATTTTACTCTCACCAAAGGCAAGCTGACCCACTCTTTGTGCTTTCCTTACTGCGATGATCACACTCCAACCCAGAGTTGATTAAACTTTAGTAACTGGCTGGATTGACAATTGCAGGTTGCGCATGTGCGCTATTACTAAAACTTGCGGCTAAAATGCATGGACGCTGTTGCTACATTTGACCTTCTTACCAGTTATAGTGGCTGCAAGCAATTAGCCAATTTCAAAAATACCATAATACTCTTTGTTTGTCCGTCAAAAGTTTGCGTAAGCATTGTTTCCAGTTTCTCTTGGCATCATTGGAAGTCCAAAGAGAAAACAGAAATAACGCTTATGCAAGATTGCACTAGAATGCATCAACAATCTAACTTTGTCACGCTTACTCATCAAAGCTTTCTTCGAACAATTAGGTGAGCGTTCCTTTAAAGTGGTCAGCTTATGAAACCATTCTGTTTGGGAACTACAGCACTCAGAGTGATGTGTGAGTAGAACAAAATTGTATTTTAGAAAGTCTTCAACAAAACAGGCTTCCTCTGAATAAAAATAGTTTTAGACAGATAAATAGAAATGGATCGCCATCTAAATCTTCTAACTATACAATTATGCTGAAAGCCAACCTGCAATGAGTGAGTGTCCAGTCGTTTAACACTTTAGATTATTTAGAAACCGAAGATAAGCCGCTATGCCACTATGCTCGAGAGAGAATATAAACCAGCCAGTAATTTATTATGTTGTTAAGTTAAAGTTTAAAGTTTATAAAATTTAGTTTATGGTCAATTTTTTTTATAATACTGAGAAAAAAGAGAGATATCTGGTGTCAAGCTGTGCTCAATCTTGGTTGTAATAATAGCGATAATAATGACTTTGTGTTTCAAATTATCTAGCTGGCCAAAGGCCTACTAATTGGGGAGACCATTTTTTCTACTCGTAGGTGGACGGAGACTTTTCTCATGACAGACACACACATACACATAAGCATAAATGTATATGTCTCCGAGGGCCTACGGTTTAACGTCCTTATCCGAGAAGACGCGAAATTTTAACCATTTGCAGATGTTAGCGCAAATGCAGCATCTTCTCTTCAATTATGTTAAGACAGTGAGTGTTGGTCCGGCCGGGAATCAATCCCGAGCCTCCCGCACGATAGACTGGCACCTTACCAACTAGGCTAACCAGACGACGGTTAATGTTGGTAAGCTGGTAATGCAAAACCATCGTTTCTGTGCTATCACAGCTTCTCTTCAGTCCCAACTTTTTCTACCGTCATCTTTGGTACACCAACCAAGATAGAAGAAAGATTTTCACAAACACTAGTTATTACAAGGTGGAGATATCAATGCCGTTCGGAGTACCCTTTTATCTACATACGGTAATCCAGACTCTGGAGGAAAGTTAAAACAGCGGAGTAGAGCTGGATAAAGGTTCACCCCCACAGACCACAGGCGAGAGTTTCCACAGCCTTTTCAACTTCTCCCAAACTTTCTATTTCTTTAATAGAAGTGACGCGACAACGTCACGCAACGCAAGAAACGTGTTTCAGGAGGATGTATGGAAGTAAAGTTATTTTTAAAAGGAATAAAACTGTATCGCTTGTGTTTTTAGACAATAATAGAAAACTCGGCTTTGCCTGGTATGCCCTCAACACTTTTCTCGTGTTCTTCTACGTCATAGTGTTTTCTATTATTGTCTAAACACGCGCGATGTTGTTTTATTCCCTTATTAGCGACCTACCAAACACATCAATACAAAATAAAAGCGATTGTCATCTCGGGTTCAGTATAAAATGCTTAACTTTTTACAACAGTTTGAGATAATAAATAATATTCTTATAAAATAATAAAAAAAAATTAAGGTTTTCATGTTTTTTTTTTACAAGGCAGTTTTTATTAGTTGAAATTCTTTTTAAAAATTGATTCAATCACACAAAGCAAAAAGAAGCTAATTCCTTTACGAGCCCAGTGGCACATGGAGTCAGTGCTTATCTTCGGTTTCTGTAGTTTTAAGCGGATGAGAACCTTTGACTCCGCCTGGACGGGACACTAATCCATCGCAGGTTCATTAAAACGGACCCAAAACGGGTGATTTTTTAATGAAAGGTTAAATTTTTACCTCCAGTAAAAGAATTCTAGGCTGTAAAAGGGAAACCAAGCGTGGCGATGTAACGCTGGGATCACCAGGTTAATGGGCCGGAAAGGATTTGAACTCGCGCGGTAAACCGCATCCCTGGATAGCGTTTCTTGCCAGTGATCCATATATAATTGGAGATTTACTTAATTAAACTTCAAATACTTTATCAACATGATTATTGCAAGAAACTAACCTCAATGTTTTATTTGTAGTTGGAGTTACGGAGTTACACTATTTGAGATCTTCACAGTAGGTAAACTATAATTTTATGTTGGTATTTAATTTTAGACTTTTTAGTAACTATATATGTTTAGTATAACATGTAGCCATTCGCAGTACAGCTTTTTTTTCGATGGTAGACAAATTTGTATTTGGGATTTTCAGGGTATAAAATATGAATATCTATCGGACCTCCCCCTCCCATTCCTTTTTTTTCGTCACCTCCCGTCGATGAAATATGTGAGTGAGGTCCCGCTCGTTCTGCGATCCAGCTCATCATAGAATGTCTTTTCAATCATTTGTCTGTAGATTATACTGGATGGCCACTTTGTGCTGTTTTGACGTCTGTTTTCTTCTTCAGTGTTCATTGATCCTTCTTCTATGAATCTTAGTTCCATGTTATCTAAGATTTCAGTTTTCTCACTACTATCCAACAAACAGTAGCCAACACACAACACCAGCGTACTCAGTCGTCATATTAAAAATCCATTGAATCTTCTGTAGACTGCCCGGCATTCTTTGTCAAAAAGTTTTTGTTGATGGTCGTGTGCCTTTTTTGCCTTTGTTTTCACACAGGAGGTTGTCCTTACCCGAAAGTGACCAAAGACGCCTTACTGGAATTATTGCGAAAAGGTGAAAGGATTCAAAAACCCCAGCACGTCGATGAACCAATGTAAGTGTCGTTATGCAGGAGTCAATGTTAACCCACATTGCCCCACCATGGAATAAGGTGGGGACTTGATAAATTATGTTGTTATATACCAACTATCAAAGTCCATTTTTCTCGTACTCTTATTGGACGAGAGGACATCACGTGCACGTGAACAAGTTTCGCTGTTTCCCGGCAACCAAGAGCTCAGCGGGCAACCATATGTTATGGATTGTTAAATAACAAAACCGGAAGTAAATTGTAAATGAATGTGATTTCAAAGATTCACAAAACACATGTTTGGATAACAAAAAAAAATTTAAAGGCTTCTTTTTGATAGTTGGTAAATAAAAAAAACGCTTATTGACCTTAAACACGGGAAAGCAGTATGTTTTGTGGTCCCTCGACGGCCATGTTTCCCTCGGCTCTGCCTCGGGATATATCGGCGGTCTCGGTACCACATACAGCATACTGTTTCCCTCGGTCTCAGTCAATAAGTGTTACTTGTCTAATCTAAACAAGTTCCCCACTCTCGGACAGTGATCTAATACCCCATCCCTGGGACCTGATTTAGTTGTACAAGAACATGTGGAAAAATCTTGGCTTTTAATCTGTTTAAAAATTACAATGCTCTTGGTTTAAATCACAATGAAGCTAATTTACCCAAATCGGATGAAGCTCTAAACGTCTTTAATTCCCCAGCCCTTCCAAATTACTTATGTCCCAAACCACTCTAATCCCTACTTCATCCCTAGGTGGGGCGGTTAATAACATTGACTCCTGCCTTTTATACAAAAGATTGTCAAAAGAGAGTCATATTATTATTGGAATCAAACTTCAACTAGTGGCAAGCCAGCAAAACGTTTTAGTCCTAAATCATTTTGTCGTAAACCAATCGTATCAGGTATCAGGAATCTGTAGTGATTCCAAAGGAAACAATTAATTCATGATCATTTCAAAATTTTAATATATTATCAAAATCAATCACTTCAAATGTTTTATGCCGCGAGTTCTTTGTAGGGTCAATGGCCATTTCAGAAGTTGCAGTTATTTAGTATAGCACGCATACGTTCTCATTACTTGAAGTTTAAAGTAACAAGTTTATCCAGATTATTTTTCACCATTAGTTACAAGTTGATGACGGACTGTTGGTTAGAAGACCCGTACGAAAGACCTGAGTGGGAATACGTCATAGACACTCTGACTTCCCTTGAACAAAACTTTGAGGTTGGTATGACATCATTATTTGCGTATATTTTGCTCATGGTTCAGTTCAAAACACAGTGGGAAAATGAAGTGTCTACACTGACTGTCTATGTAACAATTTACCGCGCAGCTGATCAAAGTCAGTAACAGCATATTTTTAAGATGTTGGGCTTGTATTATTCAATTAAACAACAAAACATTTTTTTTCTTATTGAACAAGAGGTTTCATTTTTCAAAGCTGAAATAAAATTTATTAAAGTACTACTATGATCAAATATTATGGAGCACATTTAGTAGAGTCTTACAGCAAAGAGTGAAATATTTCTGATACATTATGGTTGAGATATCACCTTTTTTGGCTTTTATCATATCTGATCAAAATTTAGTTGAGGGTATGACGTCATTTTTTGGCTAATTTAGATATTTTAAAAATTTGAAATCTCTGGAACGAAAAGAGATATTTAAAAATAATAAACAGCATTTTTTTCCCATACAGACTACTTGTGTATGTTTTAAAATGGCTTCGATACGAAAGATGTGATTTTCGTCATAGTACCTCTTTGGTGCCATTTAAACGAGCAACCACCTGATATTGTAATATCGTTGATTAATAATTAACTCAAGTCATTATTATTTTCTTTGATTCTGAGGTTTTACCAAATTTATTCTAAATGCGAGACCAGCAGTTTTAACAGCTTTAAAGTAGTGTCAAAACAATATTTAACGGTTATAATACATGCTGATAGTCTGTCCGCTGATAAAAACACTTTTCAAAAAATCAATGAAAGCTTGCCATTTCAGCTGGAAATTTTATACTAGAGAACAAATAAATCATCTTAACATGAAATTTTGCTCAGACTTTTTACTTTCAAAATCGTCAATAATCTATCGCATTAAACAAACATTGCCTGTCAAAGTAATCTGATAAAATTTGAATTAAAAATAAAGTTAAATCCATGAAATGAAATATTGTCTTTCATAGCCCCATAGAGAGAGCTAATTAGTTACATCGCTTAACCTCCCTTGAGTTGACACCCTCCCCTCCCACCCAACCCTTTAATAAAAAGATGACTATCTTACTAAATTGTTTTTTTTTTTCCAATTGAAGGATCACATCAATATCAAGGAGTTGGACGAAAGCATGTAGGGACTAAGTACAGCATTAATCCCATGCATTACTGGAATTTATTCATGCACGATGAAGTGTATCTATGTTACTCCTGAGTTGTAAAACTTTCTACTCATTTCTTAAAAATAATTTTTACACCTGAGGATAAAGCCTTAGCGTGCCCATCATTTATCTTTTGTAGTCCTATTGCTCATAGTCCAAAGGAAAAAGAACTAAAAAAACGAAAGCTTTATATCATTTTATACAACAACCCACTGAAATTTATGTTTTCAAGCCGTATAATGTTTGACAAATAGTCAAATACTCGTGGCAGCAATAGACCATTTTGAAATTTCAAGTTACCGCTAGCGTTCACTACAACACGAACGGATTAAATTTAAATAATTTTAGCCTTAATATGGAGTTATATTTTCCTAAATGCCAACGAGGTTTTACACTATTTACAACTCTGTTTATTGGTTGAGGTGCGCATTTTCGCTCTCTCTCGCAAGTATTTTTAAATATTTAACAAAAAAACGGGGCAAAGACTGTATAAAATTAGTCTGCAGTCATTCAAACCAGTGGCCTCGAGGAATTTGAAACTGGTCTGTAGCAAATTAAAGGAACGTTTCTATGGGTACCGGAGGAAGTGCTTCTTGAT
This sequence comes from Zoanthus sociatus, assembly GCA_025331085.2. Taxonomy (NCBI): domain Eukaryota; kingdom Metazoa; phylum Cnidaria; class Anthozoa; order Zoantharia; family Zoanthidae; genus Zoanthus; species Zoanthus sociatus. The sequence continues at coordinate 6,702 of JAOBAY020062956.1, forward strand.
TGGTTGAGATTTAGAGTCAGCTTTATTTTGGTGTTTTTCATTGTTAAAACAGCATTTACGTAATCTGTGTTACTATGTCTACGATGTCTACAGAAGGAGCCAAATTACCATGTGTAGGAGCCAGTGTATCGTGATTTTAAGAGTTTGGTCTAGATTGCTTTAACTAACAACGCCATCTTACCTTTAAATACTATGTTATTGTAGGCCTACATACAAAGTACCGGGTGTTTTTTGAAATATTTAGAAGTTTTCAAGAAATTTAGAAAATCGGAAAAAAAAAATTAAAAAAATTGTGGAGTTTTAAAGCAATTGTCACATAGTTACTTGATAAGAGCGGAAAACGTTTGTATAACCTTTAATTACCGGGCTGTTTTTTTTCACTATAGTCTTCATATTTCTCGGCAATCTTAGATTCTCCTAGTGTTCTATTTACAATCCAACGATGCTACATATAACCAGCAGATTTAGCATTTGGTAATATATCCCACAATTCAACTCGTACAGCAGTGATAATGGCGGACGAAATAGTCGAAGTGGAACGCAGAGAAAACAAAGTAAATTCTGTTTTACCTCGCTTAAAACATAATTTAAAAAAATGATATTTTTACGAAATTTAGAAAATTTTCTTGAAATTTTGATCAATTTAAGGAAAAATTTAAAAATTCTGATAAGAATTTCCATAAAGAAATTTACCTAGAGCCTTTTTTTTAAATATTTGGGTTTAGGTCTATGTTATCGCCACAATAAGGTAAACAAAAAACACGATTGAACAGTTCTTGAAAACTACCTTAATATGTTACCTTGATTTAAGGAGGCTGTTGCTTAATGCAAGTTCAGTCCAGTGGTCACACGCTCTGCTATAATAAACGAATTAAATTCCGGAGGTAAATAACTAAATGCCTTTTACTTAAGTTTGCTAATTACTTCAGCCAATTTGTTCTAACAGTTATTGTGTTGCAGAACTCACATGCACATCATTCAAAATACTAAAATTGTTGAGAAATAATAAATTTCACTTGAAAGTATAACGTGCAACTTTTTCTTTTGAACGTAATAATAACTTTAAAATGTATCTGTGAATACTGTAATTATAGAGAGGTGCTACATAGAGGAAACTATCCCTACCCAGTTACTTAATGATATATCACTGACTTCTAATGCGCCATTCTGATTAGCGATTCAAATATAACAGTAAGCGTTACAAAAAATGTGCCGAAATTCCGCAATGCTATTTTCCCAAATTTAGTAGTAGGCATCCATCGATCTGTGCTGTTAGGATTATTGCCTCCCTTGCACTGGGTGTCGCCGTTGGTGACTGAGGAGCCCGATTCTAGAGCAAGTGGCATTCACGACTACAGCTGATCACACTTGAAGGCTGTGTCAGTGCTAACAGCGCTAGCAGAGATGCACTCTTTCCAGCGAGCTCGCTTGGTAATCTCTACACTGCGAAAATAGAGTTGTCTAGCTTGTCCAATCTTTGTATGCAACTGAAGGGCACTAATTCACTGGGAACGGTCTACAGCCAGCTCCTCCCAGTTGTCAGTGTTGATGGCCACCGCTTTCATGTCTCGCTTACATACGTCTTTGTAGCGAAGCTACATCACATATTGAGCAGCCGATTAAATCATATCGATTTGTTGCAAAACCTCAAATATTTCTAAACTGCTCGGCTAACAGCCGAGTGAATTAGCTGTTCAACTATGCTAATTGTTCAAACGATAACATGTCATTTTTAAATTTAGGGTTCAGTTCTCCATTAATATTAGATGTTGTGCAATCGAAATGATCGGTATTGCTAAGAGTAGAGTTTGGGCCTGTAACAGAGGTAACGTGAATAGAAGCGACAAAGGACAAGTTGACATCGTTTGCGAGAAACAACGAAAAGTGCCAAGTTCTTTATTAGAAGGCGGTGCTCCTTGAACTAAAACAGTTCGAAGCTTGTGATCTTTTAAAAAAAAACAAGTGTCGTCCGAAAATATTAGAAGTGCTAGAATCTGAATTAAGTAACTTAAAATTGCGATTAACAATGGGTGTAATGGAATTAATTATTGACGGGGTAAAAAGTTATGGTAAACGGAATATCTGAGAGCAGTAATATATACGATCAATAGAAAAGGCTTTTTTGCGTAGCGCGGTCAACAATAGCTACCGGGCACTGTCAATTAATGAAAAAAGAGCGCATCAAGAACAATTGAGAATGAAAACAAGATCTGCTAAGTGCAATAAAGTGGCTGTTTCAGGCCCTAACAGTATAGCGATCAAAAAACATGTTTGAGAACACGAAGACCCTCCTCTTTAGGAATTACTGTATAAAGCGATTTAACTTCCATAGGGAATAAAAACTTGGCTTCAGATTGAAAACGGAACTCGTTTAAAGTTTTTAAGGCATGATTGGTGTCTTTGATGTCAGTGGGAAGAGTTTTAACAATAGGTAGCATAACGGAATCAAGGTAACTGGAGATGAACTCAGTTGGACAAATGCAACCAGAAACAACGGGGTGGCCTGGATTGTTGACTTTGTGAATTTTGGGCAAGAAACAAATATGGGAGGTTCTGGGAGTGGTGCGGATAAGGTTCCTAGTACTGGCAGTAATTTAAAGGAGGCTTCCGTCTTCAGAAATAAAAGAACTGATGGTGTCTTTAACTATTTTCTGATGGTGTGTTGTAAGGTCTTAATCTACCTCAAGATAAAAGTTAGAGTCAAATGTTTTTCCTCTGACCGTCGCTAAAAAAAAGAATAATGTAACTATGGGCACTAATATGGGATCTTAGTACGCTAGTTTGTTTGTTGGTTTTAGTGAAGTACTTATTGGCGACTCTTTGCTGACGTCATTGTTTACAATCTAGCATACAATTTTATATAGCGAACAAACAAAAAGATAAATACGGTTTGATTCTAAAACTTGAGAATGGTTGTCGAACTAACAAACAGATTACATTTTTGACTCCATGCTTAGCAGTTTCTAAAAAGACATCGCGGTTCCAAATTACTCAAAACAGCAGCTGGGGCAAAACCGTTAATTAACCATACATTCTCTGTAAATTAACCATACATTCTCTGTAAAATCTCTATTAGATCACAGGAACAATGTTTAAGTTATCGCTTTTATATTTTCAAAGTAAGTTTACTTTGCCAAACACTCTCAATATACAGTGCTTCAGTTTTTGTAACCTAGAAACTGGCGCACATATATATGCTAATGAAGGGGAATATCTGCCTGCGTTCTAACAATACCCCGCCCTAAACTCGAATGTTTTTGGACGCTACATTTATATTGTTTTGGTGCTAAATCTTGCAGCAACCTGACCTTGAAATTTTATTTTTTACATTAATTCTTTTCAATCATCACGTTAGATTAATTGGGAAATCAGCGAAACTTCCGTCAATTTTCTTGACATATCGGTTAGTATCCCGCGTTCAGGAATAAGACCTGGCATTATTTTTTAAAATTGCGTTTCATGTATCTTTTTATCCAATTTAACTATAATATATATTTTGATATTTGGCTACACCACTGTTGTCCAATGCATAGCATATATAATAAATAGTCAAAAAAAATTTGTAACATAAAGTAGTAGTAGCAAAAACGGATGACAAACCGATGATTTGAGTTGCATTACTTAACTTAGCGATGAAATTTATAGGGTTTTCTACCTGAAAACAAAAAAAAATAAAAAAGGCTGGGCTGCCTCACTGCCTCATTTGTCTTGCCTGCCTCTTTGGGCTGCCTGTTTTAACATTAATTAAAATTTTACTTTTTAAGTTTTGCATGGTGCCAAATTAAAGTCATATTGAACATTTGTGGATCTCACCATGTGTTATATTTTAATTTCTTTCTTAGCTTTCGGTCTGTGTAATCAGACCATCATCAGAGAAATATAGAGTATACTTTACAAATTCGTTACAAAGTTGACGAAATTATTCGTCAAATTTCCAAATATAAAAATTTCTGAACGTTCTAATACCTACTAGTGAGCTTATGCCCATCAGTGACAGATTTCTCAAGCATGCCTGGGAACAAGATCATAACATCGATTGGAAAGAAGTAAAACTTTTAGCTTCTGTTTAAAACTATTTTGCTCAACAAACAAGGGAATCTTTTGAAATCGCTAAGCACAAAACAATGCCACCAGAAGGGAAACCACATAACGGGACATAGTCAGCCGTTTTAAACGGCTTTTAGCTAGGTTTTTATACATATAAGAAGCAAACACTTGAGCGAGAAATCTGTCAAAAGGGGCATAAGTTCATACGTATTAGAACAGTTTAGAAATTGAAATATTTGGAAATTTAAAAATAGTGTGCGTGCAAATTAGTGACGAATAATTTTGTACAGTTCGCTAGATACCGATATCCATTTTTGCGCGCTCTGATTGGCTCCGTAACTTGCGATATCCAAGACTATTTACTTCTGCCCCAAAATCAACTTTGATTTTGAGGCGGAAGTCAAAATGACAGGAAGCGTTCGTGCTAAAGATAGAAAAAACAAATAAAAGAAAATGAAAAAAAAATAATAAAGTGCATTTTTATCCCATTATTTCGGTAAATACTAAATTCGCGTCTCGGTATATATTCACCTTCCCTTTGGGGGCCGGGGATAGTTGTTTTTTAAAATATAACACATGGTGAGTTACTGAGTTCCAGGCCTCGGCAGCGCTGTAAGCCAATGTTTTTATGACGTCATAGATAAAGCGTCTGATTGGCTTATTCAAGTGTTCTTGAAAACAAGCTAAATGAGGACCCAGAGACGCCATATTGAAATTGGCATAGTTTCTTGGTAGTTTAGTTTAAAATCTAATCTGTTCCATCCTGTGTTTGGAACGGTGTTTTCTAGCGCTTTGTGAAATCCATTGTCACAGAGGGGGTTGATTCACAACCTAGAGATATTATTTTGAAAAGAAGTGTTCAGAGGAAGTTTAAATTTAGCAGATCAAGGATGGCTTGTATGACATTGAAAAGATCTTACGAGTTTGATCCACTTCTCAGCCCGCAACACCAACCTTCGTCGAAGAGGCGCAGATGCACGCCAATTATTTCTTCTTCTTCGTCGCCAAGCTCTGCACATACAAACTCTCCTTTTAAAGACGTAACGCCAAGAATATCGCAAGGTAGGTCTTAAATTCGTTGCATTTGCTTTATTCTTTGTTGCGTAGGTAAGATTAAGAATTAGTTCTGTTGTGTTTAGAATTTTTTACCCTTGATATTTATAGTTTTGTCTATTATATGAAATGCAAGTATCCAAATTCATTTTTGCGTTTTTAAAAGTATGCGTTTTGAAGTTTTGTTATTGTCACTTGGGTTTAGAAAGTTATCTCTGAATTTTCCGTCATTCGGTCACCTACAGTCCACAGTGTATAATTATTATGGGGTCTTGCAAAAACAAGTGGCGAATCGAAAGCACATCTCACACGGGTTGATTTATTTAATTGTCATGGATCTAGAGAACATTTAACTGAAAGACGGACTTCTTAGAGTTGAACTAGACGAATTATCTTTTGTCTTCGATTCAAATTTGAATTCAAAGTTGGAACGACAAATTTACTTCCGAACTTTCTTTTTTTATCTTGATTTACCATCTCTTTTTGTTGCTGCGGCTCATCAGTAAACTCGTATTTAACAGACAATAATTTCTATTTTACTAATGTTCGGCAAACTGTTGTACTGAAACTTTGTGGTTCGCGTTAGGGTTTATTATGAAAATTAAACAATAAAATCTTACAAGAAATCCTTCAGGGAGGCGTATTAGTCAGTATATCCTACTGCTTTCTCAAACATGTTTGGCATTTCAGATATCACCATTGTTATATATTAAATATTAGTTGTGAAAGACTTTGCATTAGGATGGGTAACGGAGTTATAAGAGGAATATGAATGTGGCTGTTAGGCCAAATAAAAAAAAATAGTTGGTTAGCATCCTCGCGCGACCATTGAAAAAGCCTCCGACCA
>JAOBAY020062967.1:0-12647 GCA_025331085.2 Zoanthus sociatus
GGCAAAGAATCCCTCAGTTACACTACCTTTGAAGGCAAAACAAATTCAGAGTGCAACAACCACACACTAAATTTTCCTAAAACACTTTTGTCAACATTATGTAATCTCATTAAATGCAGTTATTTGTTCTTATAAAAAAACTATTTCAACACATTCAATGTTATGTAGATATCTTTTGTCAAATTTAAAAATTCTGTCTATTTGATTGTTACTCAATTTAAAACAAATCAAGCTTTTAACAGAAAATCTTGTTATTTGTAGATTCTTTTTGTTTTTAACTATATTCTCTTGTTTAGCAATGCTCCTTATGTATTCTTGTAAAGTTACTGTCGATAGTTCGATTCAAACAAGCCCAACTAAATATAATCATGGTATTTCTCATCTTAGGTGTTTTATCATTCAGATGTGATTATCTAGCAGATAGATAGTAACGGAACTTAAATTCAAGTGCATCTAAAGAATTTATCTAGTACTAATTATTACTACAAAAACTATAACTTATATATATACAAAAAGTAATGTTATATAATTATATCATTCTAAGTAAGTTCTAATTTTAAATTCAAAATATTTGATTTGTTCACCTTAACTTTCCCATAAATTTTTGTTTGGCTTTTAATTTTACATCTTTATTTTGATCAGGTGTCCATAGTGATTTCACTGACTGTATAAAGTACAAACTTAAACAAAATGACAACCTTGTGACTCCGGACTTGATTTTTAAAACAGAAGAGAAATACAAGATCTTAATGAGATCAGTATGTAATGGAGCCGAAACCAATTGTAGAATTGTACACAATTTAGGCATCCTGCTGATGAATGATAACTGTTTTGCTATTTTTTTCAGCAGCATTATAGCTATGTCGGTTCAGATATCTATTATGTGTATGCCACAAACTCTTTTCAAAGCACTGTGCATTTTGTAGTCACCTACTTTGATATCCATTGTAAGCATCCAATAATATTATATTGTAGTCAAATTTGCATCATATACCGTTAACAAACCAGCTATCCTGGTGTCTATCTTCATACCAGTTTAACTTAAAAAGTCTTGGCCATGTTGAATATGATGCTACCCCTAGAATGAGACTTTTCATGATAATGTATAAGGGTGTATATTTAGAAGTAAGTTATCATATTTTTAGTATGTAATCATATATTGATCTAATTTAAGATCTTGTGACTATTCATTACAACAGAATTAACTTCCAACAACATAGAGTAAAATAAAAATGTATTAAAGTGACCTTTAGCATAACCGTCTTCACATGTTTTAATGTAAACCAAAGACCCAATCACAACATTCAGTAACATAACTTGAATACATTCTGTCCGTTTCCTGTCAATGGACACAATATCATTCCTTCAGATTTTCCCACACTGCTGCGCATTAATAAAGCAATATAAATACATATAGTTATATTCATATTTAATCGTGCGAGTTTAAAAAGCTAAATTTTTCTTAACGGTATTCGACTTTCTTTAAAAAACTAAATTGACAAAAACAAAGAAATTCACATGTCCAAAATATATTTCAAAATAAACAACAAAAGCAATTTCAATCGAAAATGAAAGTATTTTTATTTGTTTTACCTTTTTCATGCTTCGTCAAAAAGTAAAGGCACAAGTTAACGACTGTCAGTATTTAAAAATATTTTCATTGCATGACTCAAGTTCGTGACTCACTAAATACTCACATAGGTAAATACAAACACAAACTCTCTAAATTATCGTCTTTTCTTTTCCACATCTACTGATTTATTGCCAAAACAAGCACAAAATGGGAAATCTGAACATATAATTTAGCAATGAACATGTATACGAAGTGTCTCGCCAATATTCCAGTTCCTTCCACGGAACAAATGTCTGAATTAAATGCCGGTTTTAGATACCTAATAGAGTTAAATCCTCAAATTGTTTCTAACTCGAAAACTAAACATTCAGATATATCATTACATAAAATATTTTTCGGCTGAATAAAGTCTACAATGCCGTTTGTGTTTATAATTTAATTTTTACCACTGAAAGCATATTTCCTTTCACTCAGAAAAGTGGCTAGTAAAATCCGTCAGGTGAGTATTAAGACAGGAGGTCTGGGCTTAGAAATAACCCTCTCATGAATTGTTTGAAATCAGTAACTACTTCTTGGTGATCTTTAAACAGTGTCTCAAAAAATGCCGCAGTCAAAAATTTGATGTCACTCGATAGAAGATGGTTACTTACCTACACACAAAATCACAAATTGAATTGCATTTATACTCTACTTTTTGCTGTCATTTATCAGTTGCGAAGATATCGTGCCACAAAATCCGTCAACATTTACACTGCGAAAGTTTTTTCGACTATCATTAATCTTACAGAGCTGATCCTCGTCGAAAAACTTAAAAAACCGACGCAAACTCTAGCCACGTTCTCCTACGAAACTGTGACTTCATCATAAAATGCAAATCTATCGGCAATGACGTGTTTCCTGAAGAATTTGGCGTCAACTTTATTTGTGGCCGCATAACATTACATTACTGCCCATGAAAACAACACTCCAGCGAGATGAAAAGCTAAGTTTCTCTCAATTCAAAAGTAGGAAACAAATAATTTGGGCTACAGATTACTTATGAACATTTCAGAAACGCGAACAAATTAGAAAATTTCTTTAGCGCGTGTGTCGGTGGCAATATAATTGTCTAAAAACTAATCACAGAACGTCCATAATTCAGTCGACCAATAAAATCCACAGCTAAACCTTTTTCTTACAAATAGCTTTAGTCAAGAAACGTGTACAAATTTAAATACAAACTGCCAATTTGAAAACAACTTACCACTTCTTCTAATCGCCTGCCATTGACCTGAAAGGAAAGACAAAATTAGTTACTTTGAAGGCCTCAGTTCCAGGCCTTACTCTTCCGTCCGACCGTCAATAACTTTGAAGGGCGAGTTGATCTTGAATTCACCAGTCGAAGTCGACGTTGTTCCTTCTCGTCTAAACAAATTACAAAGTAAACTCATAAAGAACAACCCCGAGTCGGCCATTCAAGTTAACATCCCTCAAACACTGGCACTCACAGCATACGACGTATTTGACAATATTATTCCATTCAACGACCCACGACATCCTCTTGTCTTTTCATCAAATTTGAGGTCAATTAATCCAGAGACCAAGAAATTGCAAGTGAAGGACGAAAGTGCTTATTGTTCTGTTACCTTTTTGAGTCTCGGACGACACACGGTGAGCATGCTTGTAAGGGATTGTCTGTACAATGTTGCTGTGGCAGATAAACTTATCGCCTATGTTGAAAACAAAACTTCGAGCCATATTATTATTGTTCCTGAGGATTTCGAAGGTATAGAAGAGTATGAAGACGACACTTTTTGCGTTCTAAAGTACGACAGCAAATGTGACTCAAATATTAAATATAAAACCATATCGTGTTATGGTTACGTCAAAGGGAAAATAATCGGCCCTGATCATTCCCGTTTGAAAAACATCAACAGGACAATTAAATGGGAAGATGATGACAAAATACTTGAAGATGATGACATTGAAACAGAAGAAACCATCGTGGACGTAGAGGGTTTCCCTGCCACAAAAGTTTTGATGATCTACGGTCTCATTCTTGCTTGCCTTCGAGGTCAACATTATCGCGAACAAGGAAGAAAATTTGATGCAAAGCGTCAGGAGTGGAAACCAAAGAGTCAGAGAGCATTTCACGATAAAATTATAAAAGAAATGTACAGCTCCCTCGTAAGTATGTGCAACAAAATGGCCAGCGATGAAATCTTCAGTTTCTACAACGAAGGGAGAGGTCTGCAGTCCATTGACCTACATGAGCTTTTTGCTGCGGATGAAGGGAAACTTCAAGAGTTTTACACCCAGCTTTTGGAACAAAAAGAAGCGACAGTGGCAATGCAGGTATTTCTTACTAGAGCCGGTAGCAAATTCCTCGCTGTTTTGGCAGCCAATAGAAATGCACCATTTAGAGTTTACAGACTATTGTAGAGATCATGAAGTAAAAATACAACTAGCCTGCGTAGCGAGCCTTTTAGAAAATCTTGGACGCGCGAGAAACGGGGGGAGCAAAAAAATTAAATGTGGACGTGGGGAAAACAGCGATTTGCACGTTTTGCGCGTCCAAAATTTCTTATAACGCTTGCTACCCAGACTAAATAAATCTTTTTAGTACTATCCATAGAACAGCTCTATTAAGTCATGACCCACGTTCTAGGAATGAATCATCAAGTAATAACACAGCTTACTAGCCCCACCCCTAGGAATGAATAATCAAGTAAAAACACAACCTACTAGCTCTTCCTTAGGATTGCTGTATTAAGTCAAACCATTAGCTTAACCAAGACACATAGGAATGTTTTATAAAAAGCAAAACAGAACCTACTAGCCCCATCCTTATAAAGTCAAAACATAACCTACCAGCCACACCTCTAGGAAAGCTTGATTCAAAACACATTTACTAGCCCCACATGCGTGATTTAATTTCTATGAACTGAAATTATTATAATCATTATAATTATTATCATTATTATAACTATTATAATTATTATCATTATTATCATTATTACGTGGAAACATGTTACAGATAGTTGATAGAGCTCGGGCAGAACAAGATGAAGCAATCGAGAAGCTTCACGAGCGGTTGCAACAGATCAAAGCAGCAGACGAGAAGCCGCCGTGGCTCGAGGTGATTGTTGGTGCAGGCCATCACTCAAAAGGGAAGCAAAAGATTAAACCAAAGGTGTGTGATTATTATGATTTCTTCTTCGTTGTCATATTACCACCATCGTCGCCAGTAATGTCAACGCCACTGAATGCTTTGACCATATATGACGACGGCGATGGCAATGAAAATGATGATTATAACGATGGGTACAATGCGATATATTTTGAGTAATACTAGCGATACTCTCTGAAATTCTTAAAAACGAACTATTAACTTTAGATAAAGGAAAGAAGAGTAAAAGTTGTTTTAGAAACCAGCCAGTTGAATGAAAAGTAATTTAACTATATATTTATGAGAAACATCGTCAGATGTTCTACAACAAATGTAACGCTCTCAATCAACTTCATTAATGAATTACAACTGCGAGCACAAAAGAACCAAATGCTCTGTGCGAGCTGACTTGACTCGACATTGGTCTGTTTTTTGGTTGAAAATGACATTGTCTCTGGTACTTTTTTGGAGGAGACAGAATAGTAAAGGTTTTTGAAATGTTGTTTTAGAATGACAACTATGACAGCGACGATGTTGGAGCCCACTGCGTCAGAAATGACAACAAAAAGATGCCGGCGGCTGCATTGCGATATAACAATGACAATGATAATTGAAATTACGATGTCAATGGCTATGGCAATGGTCATTGTGTTGACAATAGCCGATGGCAAAGGCAAAAGCAATGATAATGGCGACGACAATGACACTTACGATGACAATGTTAATAGCAAAGCAATGTCAAAGAATTTGAAATTTTAATATCATTGTCAATTATTTATACTTGGAGGCATAGAAGGCTTAACAGAAAGAAATCATAATCGTTTGGTGTTGCTCAGCAACTCGATATTTCCTTCGACGCACTCTTTCGAAAAAATCAGTGAAATGCCCCGACTGGGACTCGAACCCACGTCTCCTGGTCTCTAGTCAGGCGTAATAACCGCTACACCACTGGGACTCACCATGCTGGCAATATAGCAAATTATGGGGTATAGAGTTATCCACAGGTGATCCCTGGGGCCCGAGTTTTTCTTCATTAGAGTACGTTTCTTGCCTTCATTGTCATAAAAAATGTAAAGAGCTGCGGTTTCAAGAGTTATCATTTCGTCAGAGTAACTTTAATTTTAAAAACATAATAATGAAAATTTTATAATCTTCACCGTCAAAAAGGTTAAGAGTTGATGTCTTATGTCGCGCTGACGATCATCTAGTTCATCAAAACAATGATTAAACACGTTACATTCAAAAATCTCTTTTTTTCAATGGCTAGGTGATAGAGTTTTTAAAGAAAGAGGAAAAACAAGGAAACCTACCAAAGGCTGAGGAATCAAACGTAGGATCATTGGTGGTGACCTTTAAGCCCTACACGGGCCCCGAGCCGTGCTTTGGATATTACTTCTGTAAGAAGTGTAATAGATCCTGGAGCAGTCAGAACAGCTGGGTGGGAAAGTATCAGGTAAACTATAAATAAACTGGTGAAAGCAATAATGAGTCATGCTTCTGCCATGCTGATGAGGCCTAGAGGGGCCGTAACAGCTTTCCATGCCAGCTAGCATTTATGTTCACCTGCTAGTAACGTGGCCATACTGCCCATTACAGTGGCTATACTTTACAATTTTACTTACAATTTAGTTTACTGTAGTATGTGATTGCACATGCCAGATATATAGAAAATATATTTATATAATTCTACTTTATTGCAACATGAAATTGTCAGGATTTTTTCTTTGCCTATTTTTTGGAAACTTTAATATCACTATTACTAGATATATATTTTTACCTGTTTCCATATAGTTTCTTTTTACTACTCTGATGATGGCAATTAAAACTGCTGAAACATGTAAGTCTTAAAACTTAGAAACGCGATAATTTTTGAATCCAATCAATATTGATACTAATTCACATCTTTGCTTTTTATCCAGTGCTGCTATGCGTGTCACAGCAAATGTTATCCCATGAAGCAAAGCGAGTACAGCCAGGAGGCTCACCTAAGTGTAAACCCTAACAGATCCTCGTCGAGACCTGCTGACTATCACTACCAAGATTTGTGTGAAAAGTGCCAGGAGTTAGGGAGACACTGTGGATATTAGCTGGAATCTTCGGAAGTTTTACTGTTTACCTGAAGAGATGTTTTTCTTGATGTAAAACAACTTACCAGATCTTACAACGCTGACAGGCATCTCAAGAATTGTATTGAATTTGAATTTGAATTTATTTTATCACACACCTGTATAAACATGCAATTATTCATTTTTATATGATGCCCAAACTTTAACAACATATTCTGTGTTTTTCTTTTACATTCTTGCTTAGGTTAAGATATCTATCTTGAACTTGAAGAGGAAAGGTTTTTCTAACTTCAGCTTAACTAGCGCTACTCTACATTCGGTGTTTGCACTCTAACCGAAGTTCTTCTGACTGCAAACGAAGTAAACAATTCGGGTTTTTTTCGATTTGGCCGAAATTTCTGTAATGGTTAACTTTCTTAAGTAAAGATTGAGTCGATATTAAGACTTTCGCTTTTCTTTTAATAATAAGTGAATAAGAAATGCAGTATGTTTGTGTTGATATTTTGTCGCTAATTGACTGTTGTAGAACAAAGAAAGTTAAAAAAAACATCATTGATGTCAATCTATACACTTAGAATTACACAAGACCACAAAACAACGTGCAGAATTGGAAAAGCAAGAACAGAATTAAGAAATTGAAACAGAATATGGAAATTCTTCCGTTAATCAATCAGAACCTAAAACTAAACGCTTCAGCGAAGAAGTTAAGACAAGGAGGTGGAAATGGAAACCCCATTATATTTTACACTACAGAAATAACCGGCTTGGCAAGGATAAATTTTGTTGACTTAGAAAGTAAAAAAATTTGATTCCATCGAGGCATAGATGAATTTGGCTGTGTAAACTGTGATTACATTGCTGATTCATTTTGAATAGGCAACATCCTTGCTTAAGTTAAACTTACCCTTGCCAATATTTTATCCTTGCCTTGCTGTTTTTTATGTAAGGTAAATGGGGTTTGATAGGTCATGTGCTACGTATGGAGAGAAACAGCCATTGCAGAACAGTGATAAACATGGCAGCCTGAGGGAAAACACGGACGGCGGAGGAAAACCACGAACTACATCGCGTAGGACGTTAGAACGTGAAAGAAAACGGAGATGGGAATTGCGTCATGGGAAGCAGCAAGAATCATTGCAATGGATAGAAAATTAGAACTGGTTGGAGAAAGGGTATTCTGGCCTCATCCGCCGAATCGGCTCAAGAAGATGAGAGATAAAAAAACACTACATGTCACAACACACCATGAATTTAGGTTATAGTACTATGATTATATTTTACTTGTCTTTTAGATAAAGACCAAAATTTACAAGCTTTAAAAAAGATCAATTATTTTTAAAAAATGATTTTTACAAATTTCCATAGCAACTAAATTCTAAACAGCTTTTTCCTTTGTGTCTGAAAAATTCTTATTTGCATAAAAGTCATAAACGAAATTCCTTTCCAAAGTTTTTAGTTCACTTATCACTCTATCATTTTAGGAATGTTTCATTTTTTGGTCGAATTAATTCCTTTGTTTTGAAGTTATGGCCTGGCATATATAAGAATTTGTACTTGCCCGAGGGGAGACAGATGTTGGGACTCCAGTCGAGTGGGCCCGCTGTTTATTTCTTCTGCCTCGGCACATCCCGGATTAGAGATTTGGACTTTGCTCGGGGAAAGCCAAACTTTCTTCCATTTTCTATTCTTTTTAAGATCAACTGAGTACCAGTAATATAGCATCTCTAGCTACGACTCAAGATTCATACAACTAGACCCTAGGTGCTAGCTGCGCTATACAAAAGTATGCTTGAACGATTAAGTTTTTCAAAATATATAAATTAATATTCAAAAGCGTAGAAGGTAATCATTTCTCTAGTGGAGGGGAAGCCTAGAATAACAACTTTTTCTTCAACATGTCTAGTTTATGTACTCGCTCACGAAAAAAATGACTTGCGAAATTCCAAACAATACTTCCTCTTTGGCTTACCTACAAAAACAAAGTTCACCGTTCGTTCTTTGCTATAACAGAATTCGGCTAGAGCTGAGTTAATGAACCGGAGGTTTCCAGGAAACAACTAAAAATCCAAATAACAGAAATATCTTCTTTGACTTTGGTGGAGTATCTTTTACTCTTATCAAAGAACTTGATTTGACATAAAAAGAAGAACGGAGATTTCTTATTTTTTTCAGTGTTGTTATGGGATGTGGCGGGTTATTGAATCATTTGTGTCAAGAGTACAAAAACTTGTAAGACAAAGCCTTCCTTTTAATGTTTTTATAACTAGAGAAACAAGCGAGGCGATCGCTGGTGTAAAAACTAAACTTTGCACTCTACACGTTGAGTTTAGAACAACAGAACAGTGGAATGGAAACCAGGATAGCCTTCCTCAGATTTCTGTCAGTTGCGATCAGTTGCCCAACGCTGAAGATTCGCTACAAGTGACAGAATGGGAGACAAATGGCTCTCAAAGCCCCCAGAAGACGGTTTACCTCAACACTGAGCAAGTTTTTAAGCAGCTTACGTTAACAATTCGAATCAACATACAACGTGTTGAAAACGTTTTCTTCGATGAAAAAACTTTAAACCTTCAAGGATCGTTGGCAAACTGCAATTGTTCATATTCCGTTCTGCCATCTACTCCAAAGCATATATTTGTGACAAGCATCCCCAAATCCGTATATCGAGGGAGCAAAGCAAAGATTACAGCTGAGATCCATGACTCATTTGGAAACTTGTCAGGAGATCGCAGCCTCCTCACCGATATCAAGGTATCTTCCGAGAACCTTTCGACATCATCAGTGAAATTTCTTTCAAAGGGATTGTTTCAGGTCATCTTGAAATGCAACAAAACTGGCCTGGCAAAAGCAAGGTTTGAATGTGAGTATAAACCAGGTGAAACTCAATATTCAGAGTTCGAATTTATGGTGAAATGTCCGCCACCTTCACCCCTTTTTTCAAGCATTTTACCAGAAGACATCAATAAAATTGCAAACTCTGCTTTCGAGGCAGGAACTGTCATTACGTTTAGAGTCAGTGTGAAGGATAACTTTGGACATCCAATTTTAAAGGAAGACAGGGAAGTGAATATGGGGATAGCATTTAAAAAAAAACAAATTCGAAATTCGTCGAAAGAAATTTCCTCGTTAACCTGCAAAGCAGAAAATAATTCAAATATCTATTTCCTAACGTTGAAACTTCGGAAAGCTGGAAAGAGAAAATTACAATTGTTCTTCAACAATGATGACTGCACTGCTCACGAGCTCACAATTATTACAATAAAAGTAGTTCCTTCTAAGATTGCAAAGATTCAATTGGAATGTCCTCAGAACAACGCCAATAAAATATTTGTCAATGTTCCTTTCGAGATAAAACTAAATGCTTTTGACAGATTTGGTAATTCTGTTTTGTTTCACAACAAAGAAAATCAATTTAACATCAACATAACAACTAGACACAAAAAATCAAATATGGAAAACAAGGCAAAGAGCAAACTTCAGGTTGATAAAAGAGATGGAAATGGAAATTGCAGAGTCAAGTTTCCCTGTGCGGGACTGCACATGCTGCATGTGTTACTACAACAGTCAACTAGTGATCCTGATGAACTGGTTGCCACAGATACAACCGACGTCTTTGTAACACTAGCTCCTTTCTCGCGCTTTAAGACAGTTGTACAAGAATTGTCTCCCAATCTTCTAGTTAAGGCAGGTAATGAAACAAAAGTCTCAGTGGAACTTTACGACATTTACGCGAACCCTGTGGCATACAGTGATCTTGAAACATTAAACCAGAAAATACCGCTAGAGGCAAAGTTTCTCCCTGTTCATCACTGCCACCGCCGTGAATTTTCAGTGTCCGAAGAGAACAATTGGATCAATTTGAAATCAACAGCAAAGACAGGTCTTTATGATGTTCTATTCAGACCACTGATATCCGGGAAAAGAACTCTGTCAATAACTTTGAAGGGCGAATCGATCTCGAATTCACCAGTAGAGGTCAACGTTGTTCCTTCTCGTCTGAATAAATTACAAAGTAAACTCATAAAGAACAACCCCAAGTCAGCCATTAAAGTTGGCATCCCTCAAACTCTGGCACTCACAGCATACGACACCTTTGAAAATATTATTCCATTCAACGACCCACAGCATCCTCTTTTCTTTTCATCAAATTTGAGGTCAATTAATCCAGAGACCAAGAAGTTGCAAGTGAAGGAAGAAAGTGCTTATTGTTCTGTTACCTTTTTGAGTATCGGACGACACACGGTGAGCATGCTTGTAAGGGATTGTCTGTACAATGTTGTTGTGGAAGATAAACTCATCGCCTATGCTGAAAACAAAACTTTGAGCCATATTGATGTCCCTGTGTATTTTGAGGATTTCGAAGGTGTAGAAGAGTATGAAGACGACAATTTTTGTATTCTGGAGTACGACAGCGATTGTGACTCAGAAATTGAATATGGAACAATAACGTGTAATGGTGACGTCAAAGGGAAAATAATCGGCCCTGATCATTCCCGTCTGAATAATATCAACAGAACAATCGAATGGGAAGCTGATGACAAAATTCTTGAAGATGATGACATTGAAACCGACTCAGAAACAGAAGAAACCATCGTTGATGTTGAGAGTTTTCCTGCTGTAGAAGTTTTGATGATCTACGGTCTCATTCTTGCTTGCCTTCGAGGTCAACATTATCGCGAACAAGGAAGAAAATTTGATGCAAAGCGTCAGGAGTGGAAAACAAAGAGTCAGAGAGCATTTCACGATAATGATCGTCGATATGCTCAAGAATGCAGTAAAATTAAAGAAATGTACAGCTCCCTCGTAAGTATGTGCTACAAAATGGCCAGGGATGAAATCTTCAGTTTCTACAACGAAGGGAGAGGTCTGCAGTCCGTTGACCTACATGAGCTTTTTGCTGCGGATGAAGGGAAACTCCAAGAGTTTTACACCCAGCTTTTGAAACGAAATACAGCGACAGTGGCAATGCAGGTATTTTCTTACTAGAACCAGTAACAAATTCCTCACTGCTTTGGCAGCCAATAGAAATGCATCATTTAGAGTTTGCAGAGTATCGTAGAGATACAACTAGTCTGCATAGAAGCGTTTTAAAAAATTTGGGGCGCGCAGGAAATTGGAGGAGCAAAATATGGGATATGAGTGTGGGGGAAACGGCGATTTTCAAAATATGGAGGGTTGCGAGCTGGCATTTCTCTCCTTCCTTTCCCCCACACTTCATTTTTTGCTGGCACCATTTCTGACGCGTCCAAACTTTTTTAAAACGCTTGCTATGGAGACTAAAATACAACCTACAATCACTACCCACAGGATAGCTTTATTAAGTCAAAACATTAACATGACTCACATTCTAAGTAATAACACAGCCTACTAGCCCCACCCTTAGAAGTGTTTCATTAAGTAATAACATAACCTACAAGCCTCACCCCTAGGAATGAATAATCAAGTAGATCAAGTAAAAACACAACCTACTAGCTCTTTATTAGGACTGCTTTATTAACTCAAACCAGTAACTTAACCAAGACACATAGGAATGTTTTATAAAAGTCAAAACATGTCCTACTAGCCTCACCTTTATAAAGTCAGAAAATAACCTACTAGCCAAAGCTCTAGAAATGTTGGATTAATTCAAAACACATTCACTAGTCCCACATGCATGATTTAATTTGTATGACTGAGAATATTGTAATTATTATTATTATTATTGTTGTTGTTGTTGTTTTTGTTATTATTATTATTATTATTATTATTATTTATTATTATCATTATTATTATTATTTTTATACAATAATAATCTTTATTAGCAAATATATATTAAAATACAATGCGTAAAAGTATGAATTCACTAAGAGATTTTGATTTA
>JAOBAY020062978.1:0-12646 GCA_025331085.2 Zoanthus sociatus
TGCAAAACAGAAAATAGACGGGGTTTGTTCCAGATCATCTCTTGTCATCATGCAGAATAACGGAATGGAACAGTGTGCACTTTTCAACAGATCTTTTAAATCAAACCTTTTTAAAATAGTTTTGAATAATCAACTTACTGTACAGTATCTATCTTTATCTTGTTTATATTCTTACAAATTTTCTATTTGTAAGTTTATATATATTTTTAATTCTTTACAATTTATGTAATTTAACTACAGTTAGGGTCATATATTTGTCAAGTGTTTTTAAACTGTTACCCTCTTTAAACAAAGTGTTATCATTATTCATAACAGAAAAGAGATGACTTGATATAGAGATATCTGTCTTATAAGTTAATTTACACCATATGAAATAAAATAAACTCCATGCATAACTGAGAAACAAAACCTAATAAAATAACTAAAAACTTTTGCTCGCAAATTGTTGACTTACCTTTGCCTTTTTCATCAGATCTTGTTTGTTTTCGAAGGTGCTTGATTTCATGTAATCCACTATCACCTGGTATTGATTGTCTGCAAACCTCGCTAACGACAAGAAGGCCTTTGGACAGAAAACAACCCTTATGTCAAGGGAACGATCTTAGACACAAAATTATTAACGTTTCAATCTTCATTCTAGTTGGTGCAAGCACTTCATATTAGCACGATTATGCTGCCTATGCTTGTTATCATCCTTCCAGTCACATTACACAAGTATTTCACGTTTACTATAAATGCATCTATAAAACTATCTACAAGCCTTCAGGATTATAAATTATTCATTTTAAGTTCCGTTTACACGAGCTTTTTTTTTGACAAATTTACCTTGCGTAGACAGAGTACAACAAGCATCATTTGGAAAAGGAAACATTTCCTCCACAAGGAGAAATTGACAAGAACGAAATCAGCTTGTGTACTTGGACACTGTGACAGAAAATATGAAATATAAAATAGGGTCGAATAAGAAAAGTGCTAATAAAACTCTACTGAGGGATAAAGCTGTTTACTTACTTTTAGATTCACTCCTACAGTTAAAAGAGAGCTTTTAATGGCAAGTATAAAATTTGCATTTTAAAATGGAGTAGTACCGGAGGTTCTTTGCCATAAAAAATTGAACAATCAAAAAACAAAGTATGATTTTCAAACGTTTTTAAAGCTTCGTGAATCTGCTACTTTTAGTATGCAAACTAAATCTTTGAAAGTACCTAACTCTTGTCTGTGAATATTTGACAACCATGGACAAACCCAACATTTGCTTTTGCGTTTTTTGGTTACTAAATAAGCAAAAGTACTCCTAATACAAAAGAAAAAGAAAGTTCTTCCTTTCTAATGTTTTCAATATGCATGTTCAACTTGGCTAACCAATTGTGACATTCATAACATTGTCCATAAAGTCCTGAATCTGTTACACGGCGGTCAAAACCGAAATAGTAGTGCTTATTACATTACAACCTTACCTCTATTTGCGCTGAATGACTTGTATCAGGATTACACTCCAACAAATCTGCCGCCTGGAAACATATAAAGGCACTTTTAGGACATGCCAGTAACCAGGCCAGATATCCAGATATTCACTGCAACACATCGTATCGTATCACATTTGATCCTTACAAAATCTGGTAGCTATTTACAAATATAATTTGATTAAATGCTGAATTTTAAATAGCCATAGGAGCTCCGTCTATTCTAGATTTAGATCGTTTTGTTTGGCATTTTATCGACACTGTGAGCCCCTGTTATATTATATTAAGAAGAAATTTAACTATTTTTTTTAGTACAAAATATCTTTTGCTAAAGAGTTGAAAGTTCATTAATATAAATACTGTATGAACAGTTAAGCCTGCTTCACATTAGCGACGTAAGCACAAGTGCAATTGCAAGTGCAGGGACCTTAACACTAGAAGATTTCTGACACAAGCGCAATCGCAAGTGCTAGACAAGCACAAGAAAAACAAAAAAAATCCTTTTTCTTGCACTTGTGATTACGTTTTCTTGCTTCACACTTGATTTTTTGTTTTGCGATTACGATTGCGATTGTGTTTACGTCGATAGTGTGAAGTAGGCTTAAGATTTCATATTAAAAATATTGCTTCATCAGCACAAATTTATAATAATTATGTTAGAAAAAACTCCATTACATTCCCTTATAAGTTGCAGGGCTCGACATTAACAGTAACTCAAGTTTCACAGGAAAGTAAAATATGCTCTTGGAAATGAATATATATGAAAAATATACCATGTTTGAAAATGCTTACCTCAATAGAGATACAATTATTTAGCATTGTGCAAAATACTTTTTATATTCACTTCAAAAGAGATCTATTCTTATAATCCTAAAATTCTAGGATCCAGGTAACTAAATTTTATGGACAAAGCATGACAGTGTATAATTTAGAATTAAACGTTATATTAACAGATTAAATGTTACTTTATTACTATTACTTTAGCAACTGTCGGTGGCAAACAAATTCTGCTGACTTCTAGTTAGCCTAGTATCACAGTCTGGTTAGCCTAGTATCACCATCTGGTTAGCTTAGTATCACTGTCTGGTTAGCTTAGTACCGCCGTCTGGTTAGCTTAGTACCACCGTCTGCTTAGCTTAGTACCACCGTCTGCTTAGCTTAGTATCGCCGTCTGGTTAGCCTAGTATCACTATCTGGTTAGCCTAGTACTACTGTCTGGTTAGCCTAGTATCACTGTCTGGTTAGCCTAGTATCACAGTCTGGTTAGCCTAGTACCACACTCTGGTTAGCCTAGTATCACCGTCTGGTTAGCTTAGTACCACTATCTGGTTAGCCTAGTATCACAGTCTGGTTAGCCTAGTACCACAGTCTGGTTAGCCTAGTATCACCGTCTGGTTAGCTTAGTACCACTATCTGGTTAGCCTAGTACCGCCGTCTGGTTAGCTTAGTACCACCGTCTGCTTAGCTTAGTACCGACGTCTGGTTAGCCTAGTATCACTGTCTGGTTAGCCTAGTACTACTGTCTGGTTAGCCTAGTACCGCCGTCTGGTTAGCTTAGTACTGCTGTCTGGTTAGCCTAGTTTTGCCGTCTGGTTAGCTTAGTACCGCCGTCTGCTTAGCTTAGTACCGACGTCTGGTTAGCCTAGTACACTGTAACTGCCGTCTGGTTAGCTTAGTACAGCTGTCTGGTTAGCCTAGTACTGCCGTCTGGTTAGTTTAGTATCGCTGTCTGGTTAGCTTAGTACCGCTGTCTGGTTAGCCTAGTACCGCCATCTGGTTAGCTTAGTACCGCCGTCTGGTTAGCTTAGTATCGCCGTCTGGTTAGTCTAGTATCACTGTCTGGTTAGCCTAGTACTACTGTCTGGTTAGCCTAGTACTGCAGT
Organism: Zoanthus sociatus; assembly: GCA_025331085.2. Taxonomy (NCBI): domain Eukaryota; kingdom Metazoa; phylum Cnidaria; class Anthozoa; order Zoantharia; family Zoanthidae; genus Zoanthus; species Zoanthus sociatus. Next base: position 3,347 of record JAOBAY020062978.1, read on the forward strand.
CTGGTTAGCCTAGTATCACCATCTGGTTTGCCCAGTACCACCATCTGGTCAGCCTAGTACAGCCGTCTGGTTAGCCTAGTACTGCCGTCTGGTAAGCCTGGTTGGTAAGGTGCCAGTGTATCGTGCGGGAGGCTTGGGTTCAATTCCCGGCCAGACCAGCACTCAGGGTCTTAAAATAATTGAGGAGAAGATGCTGCCTTTGCTTTAACATCTGCAAATGGATAAACTTTCACGTCTTCTTGGATAAAGACGTTAAACCGTGGGAGACATATCTGTGTTTATGTGCGTGTGTCTGTCATGTGAAAGGTCTCTGTCCATCTTATAGTGGTAAAGATGGTGTCCCCAATTAGCAAGCCATTGGCAAGCTAGAAGACCTGACACCTACATAAAGTCTTTATTCATCATCATCATAATTATCATCTCATCATCATCATCATTATCATCTCATGATCATCTTCATTATTATTATAATTATTCTGGGTTCTCAAGTTGCTTGGAATGCGATTTTTAGTATGAAAGTAAAAACTCAAAACAGCTTTCCCAATGGAAAGTGACGAGTGAATAATTAGTTCTAAACACTAAATTCAGATGTCTAATTGTGAGAAATGCAATAAAGGATATTAGAGACATTTAGATCCGAGTACAAGTATGAATATGAGTATCAGATTTCAAGCATGTGTGCACTTTTTCTAGCAAACTCGTTGTTGAGAGGACAAGCTTCATGCAAAAGTGGAAAAAGCATGTGCATGCTTGAAATCTACAGTACTCGTATTCGTAATTGGATCTAAAGGTAAACAATTTTAATGCACTAAATAAGTAATCCTTGGAGAACAAATTTGGGCTTACCTTTTCTAAGTAGTTTGTCATTATAGTGTTTGGACTCTCCGACTTTGTCTCAGCTAGCCAGCTGCCACAGAGACCCAGGGCTTGTGGATAAAGTGCTAATGCTTCCAAACATTGTCCACTGGCCTGTATTTGGTCACAATAAAAAAGAAATTTAAAAGGTTCCATCACCTTGAGTACTGTTGTGAGGAGTGAATTTGTTATGTATAAGGAATAAAACCAAAATGTTTGGAATAGCTTGCTGTCTGAGTGTGTCAGAAAATGGGACAACTGCTAGTGACCCGCACCAGTTGAATTACTTTATTACTGTATGGTATTTTACAGCTACTGTTTCTATTTAAATGTCGAAACTATGTAGGAGGCTCCGATTAGATTCCTGGCCGGACCGACATTCATTCAGGGTCTGTTTTTACTTTTAATTTTACAATTCTAATCCACAAAGATGATAGCTATTACGCAGATATGTTAAGTGCTAGTGCAAATAAAGTTAGAAAATGTGCAGTGTCAAACTATTTACAGCAGCATGTGACAGTTTAAAACAACAATGCCATTAATGAAAATTGCTAAGAGAAAGTTTAAAATTGGATAAAATTGCCTGGTCTAGGATCTTTGGAGTGTGGCTTTTCCACATTTGGACCGTTCTTGGAAAAAAGTTCCGATCTCTCGTCTTTGCAGTTAATTGGATAAGGTGGTTTGGCAATGGGAGATCTACTAGATTATGGATTGTTTGTGAAACATTATTGAAGTAACTGAGAAAATGCTGCCTTTTCTCAATCCTGTCGTCATGGATAAGGAAGTAAAACCGTTGGTCCAGCCACGGGGAGTCAACACTATCACGAAGAGCAATTTAAATAACTAAATGTGAGTCGCTGTGCACGTTGTAAAAGCATATGTAAATGTAAAAGTTCCAACCTTCGATTTTGTTGTTTAATGTTTCAACATGTGCGTTGGTTTACTTTCTAATATTTTAATGCTTTATCATCACGTATTTTTGTCACATATCCCATTTGTATTTAAAAAGTGTTTTTTGTTCCATTTACATTAAAACTGAAGCAAACTGTTTACTCACTCGCGCTGTTATGATTTTAAAGAGGTGTCGATTTTATAACTGATATTTAAACAATTGCTAGAAGAATATTTAACAAAGCCTTTATAAAATCGTTGATACCTTTTCAAGCTGCTTAGAAAGCCGTTTCAAAAGATACATTGCTGTATCAGTCTCACCAACATTCCATCGCAACTTCGCCTCCTCCAGACGCCAAGACCAAGTCATTCCAAGATCGTTTCCAGTCTTCGTCTGAAAATCAGATATCTCATTCTGCAACTGCCTAATAATATATATAGATTTCTCGGCAACCTATGGAAAGGATGTTTTGATGATAAGACCAGTGTTCTAGCCAGCTTTAAAAAACGACAGGGCGCCCTAATTTGCACGTCATTAATATGCATGATATGTAATTTGCATATAATTAACAGTCATGATTTGTAATTTCCATATCTTGATATTCATGAAATATTACTTAAAGAATATTCAATGTAGTAGTGTCTGAAAGCAATTATTTTCGAGCGATCGCAATCATTCGAATTTTGTTGAGAATAACTTGGAAAATATTGCGCGGATACTCAAAATATTGGGTTTTTTATCTCAAATCTTCATTAAGACAATGTATACAGGATCACAAAAAATGACAGGGCGCTGGAGGAAAACGACAGGGCGCACAGAAAACTGTACCCTGTCGTTTTGGCCTAGCTAGAACACTGTAAGACTATATTATATGTATCCACATCTTTTAATAATATAAAGAGGACTGAAAAAAAATAATTGCTGAAAATGTTTTACAAACGTGCAAAGTTTTTTTCCCTTTTCCACAGTTTCAAACAAGGCACATTTATAGAATGAACATATGTAGGATATTAAACCATTTTGTTCCACTCCGTTATCACATTCCCACCTGTTTTCTGTCGTGAGAGAGAATTGTTGAAAACGAGCCACAGTTCTCATGGAAATGCTGTAATAGATTTGGCAATGGAGACAGCAAAAACAAAAGGCAAACAGTTTTCCTAGGTTTACAGGTTTATTAATTCATTAAAATCATTGTAGTTAATAGTACTGAATTGCATAATTATTACAAAATATTAAAATATTTTGTGGGCAGACAGACAAGTTGCTTTAATTTGAATTGCACTAAAAGGTGACTGATGTTCAAGCGGTTAAAATCACCAGTTAGCAGGATACCACAGCCTGAGTAGAGCCCTTCAATGGTTGTTAGTGTTGATTTAAGGTAATCTAGCATTGCTTCGTCACTGGCACCGGGTGGATGTTTGATGTGATAAACAGTTCCAAATATAATGCAGGGAAAACCCCTAGGGGAACGAGTGGATCTGAGAGTTGCCCACAACACTTCATACTCAGGATGGTAAAGGTGAGTAAGGCAGGGGTTTCATTAAGGGCCGGGCACAGGGCAAATTGACCAGCTGTGAAGACGGCTTTGGCCGGCTGCTTTTAGCATTTCTGCAACAATACATTTTAACATGTTTAGGCTTTACATAAACATTGCCTGGGTGCCAAATCCAAATGCCCTCCTCCTCCAAACCTTAATGAAACCCCTGGTAGCCTTGAATCTGATTGATGCACTGACGTAAAGCTCGACACCCCTGTGAAGGATAAATCTACAGTTCTTAAAAATCAGATTGTGCCCGGGGCTGAGGTGTTGTTCAGATACAGTTGAATCGTAAATCCAGGTTTCAGTCAGGGAAATTAGGTCTGGCTTCTTGTCACTAACAAAACACCTTAACTCGTCTATCTTGCGAGACAAGAACATTATATTGGTAAGGAGAATAGCGGAAATAAACTCCTTATCTGAGCATGTAGGCACAGGGGCTGGGCGTGACGATGAACTCTGATAAGGTTTCGTGAAGTCGCTTTGAAACGTAAAGGGCTTGAAATGCCAATTTTGAAATTTTGTATTCGAATCTGAATATTTAATGAGCCGCTATCCTTCAGTATTTTTACAGATTCCCTTCCATGCCAGCCTCTAAAAGGTTTTGAAATCCCACAGTGCTTGATTCTGCGGTACATGGAATTCTCAATTGGAATCAGTCCTGTACACGGTTGTGCATCAGTGATTTCACTCAGCAGGAAGCTCGAAAAACCAACTAGTGAATTTAAGCGAAGTGCTGAGCTGCAAAATTTTGGAAAGACACCAGCCATAGTTAGTAATTCTAAGTCCAGAAGCCTTGAAATGATGAAGCACTCAATACCTTGGTCAAACAGTTCACACAGTGCTGCAGTCGCGTAGGTGCATACTGTATACCTATCACCCGATCAAAAATATTTCTGTCCAATAAGGGACTCTTCAGTATTCTTCTCTACCAGGTTTTGTTTCTTTACTATTATATCAATTTTACTTGTCGGAAGCAAGCACTGTAAATCACTCATCACGAAAGAATTCAAACAAATCAATAAACAACCTTCGTTCACTGTAAAACATCTGTATGCACAATAGGTCAAAATCGATGACATGATTTTTGTTTATCTGTCACTAACCGGCATGACGGTGCAGTTAAACGTTTTAGCCTTTGTTTCTTAAGTTAACCATGGCCGAGTCTTCAATAAATTCAAACCATGCACTGAATATATGATTTAAAATGATTTTTTATTGAGCTTTTACTCCAACAAAAGTTGTCAAATTATTTAATTTGAGAAACTTTTTGGTACACGTCGAGAAATTTTGCCTCATAATGTCATAGCTGATAACTGAAGTGCAACTCAATCATAACAACCGGTGTCAATACGAATGATATTAAACATTTCATCACTCTCTCAGCACTTCTATAGGTTTTTTATGGTTTGGCCCAAAAAATCAGTATCAGTCGTCTTCTAAAATACCTGAACAACGAACTTCTGTAATTGGCTGAAACATTTTAGAGGATAAATCAAAAGAATAAAACTCCCGGTTCAATGGGATGCAAACTTAGCTCACTCTTCAGGGCAATATAAAATTATTATTTATTATATGGCCGACTAATTTCGCGTGTTCTGATTGGTCAATTCGAGGTCCGTAAGTTACAGTACGGACCCGGTTAAGGACCTCTCAAACTTCTGTTTGTTTTGATTTTAAAAGAAGCATCAAATCTGAAAAACTAATTGAATTCATTCTATCACATGAACAGACGTTTAAAAACGAGTCAAGGAAATTTTGCAGTAAAACAATGCTCAAAAACCTTATAAAAGCTGCGACAAAAAAATGCCAAACATCTAAATTATGTTTGAAATCATTACCAATTAAACGGCAAAGTATAAAACGAAGATTTGTCTTCATTGAAATCAGTAAATAAATCGACGAGTTCATTTCAACGAGTATCTAAAAAACACAACCACAAAGACATTAATTGATTAAGAACAATTACATTCTTAGCCGGGCAACAAGAAAACAAGCAATAATTTTAATGTCAACAACCTACCTAGCTAGGAACTTTTACAAACTTCTCTATCTCTTCTTCACAACATCAGTTAGCAAGATGGCGACGAAGTAAAACAAATCTGACACATTGAATCAGTTTTCAGAAAAGGAACAACAATTTATCAAAGAAGAAAAACTTATGTTCATTATCCAAACTGATCTGCCGAAAAACATTTACATTTTAGCCGTGTACTGATCAATAATTTTGATTTCACGTGCACATCAAGACACGCTGTCAATCGACTAGCCATGAATGAAGCAGAAGCCGCTCAGTAATTGTTCAATGGCGAACCTCCAGTTTAAATGTCCAGGGCAAGAACAAATACAAAAATTATGTTCGAGGAATTTTTATGGATCAAAACCTTCAATTTTTTGCTGAAGAACTGATTAATAATTGAATATTTGTACGTGTGTTCCATGTCAAAACGCCGAACTTGCAATCTGTCCATCTCTCTTTGCAGTATTTGGATTGATGCCGCTTGTCCAAAGCGCCCCAAATCGATAAATGAAATTTCCGGGACGAAAGCAACAGCCATGATCTTCTAAACAATTTTTTTATTAAAGGTTTGCCTGTTTCTTGTGAATTTAAAAATGAAAATTCTCTTGACAGTACATTTGACAATTTTTGAATGAAGAACTTTGAACCTTTTGGCCTGGGTCTTTTCAGAGAAAAATTTTGAAACATTACAATTGTTTACTATCCAAGTCCACTGTCAACCATTGGTTCGTCCTCAGAATGTTCTTCAAAAAGCAATATAATAAATATCTTATTAACCTCATTTGCTCGATCCGTACCGTAAATTAGGGACCCAAGTTTTTTTCTAATGGCCCAAGCGCTTCGCGCTTGGGCCATAAGAATGGAAAAAACGTCGTGTCCGTAACTTACGGTACGGACCTCGCACTCGGTTAATAAGAGGTATTTATTGATTTCAAGGAACTAGGGGGAAGTACATCGCACACTCAAAAAGACGTAATCAATCTCCTGAACTGTTCAATACTTCTTCATTATGCGAGTTAAAGAATGTTCAGGTTTCGTTAAAAGTGAAGAATTACAATCTTGAGTTATTAAAACTAAGACTGGTACTTTTTGCAATTCGTGACAAATATGAAACAGAATTAGCCAAACTAGAAGCAGAAAAAATCTTTGAAAAAGTCGATCATTCCGACTAGGCTTCACTTACCTTCCCTGTGATTAAACCTGATAGAAGCCAAAGGATTTAAGGTGATTTCTTTGTCACAATAAATAAGTTCCCTATTTTGCAACAGTATCCAGTGCCCATCCTTGAAGAGCTTTTAATCAAAATGTCTGTATAGAAAGTATGTTTATCAAACTTAACCTATCTTAGGCGAGCCATCAGTTGGGGCTCACCCCCGAGAATAGGAAGTACACAACAAAAAATACTTACAAGGGACTATATCAATATCGGCGTCTAACCTATTGCATAAACAGCCCGGTATCCATTTTTCAACGCACTATTGATGATATATTGATTACGGGCGCCGGAGAATTAAGAGGATCACCTGCAGAATTTAGATAGAGTAACGTTGTATATTTGGGAAGAACAATGAAACAAGCAAATAGACTTAAATGTAAACATACCAATAAACAAATTTTTATTGTAACTTCAATGGTGGGCTTCCCCAAGAGTAAGTACCTTGCGCGTGCGTGGCGCCAAAAGATAAACAAGCATAGACAACAACAGCAATTGTACTAGAGGATGTAACACTAATTGTTATTGGTAAAATGTTAATATACTTGGAACAGTCATCAACAAGTACAAGGAACATCTTACAAGTTATTTTTCACGCGGTAATCAGCCATTCACTCATTATATTGTTTCTGTTTTTTAACGATCTATGATAAGCTACACATAGATGTTCGCCATATTGCTCAACTATACTAGCGTCCTGGCCTCCAAGTAACTCGTGTGCCATGGGTTCTAGGTCCCAGTACTGAGCGTTCGATACTACAATATGAAAAGGAAATATAGAAGTATATATGTAAGGAAATGCCTATAGGGCCTAAATAAACCTAAGTTTGTTTTCGAGTTAGGTCCCTAGCCAGAACATGTGTCAAATTGAAAACACATTGCGGGTTAACTCACTGAATGAAGCTGGAGCATATTTTAGTGACAACTGCTCTTACAATTGAGGTGCCACAGGAAGTTTCCTCTGCATTTGTTTTAGACCTAAAGCTTACCTTGCCCATAGGCATTGGTCGTTATGGAGTCACTGACGATGTCGTAGATTTCGTAACCAATCATTCCCCAAGCCCAAGCAGACTTTAAGATTTTACAAAAACATTTCATGCACCAGCATGCGCAGCAATTGCAATCTTCTGCACACATATTTCTATGAGAAACAAACGCTAGAAAAACTTTGTAACTGCAAGCAGTGTCGATAAGAGAGAAAAGAAAGAACCTAGTCAATTCTTGGAATTTTAAATAATCGCTCATTGTTGACATAATCACCTGATATAGTCAGGAGGCAGTTTCCCAGAAAGCACTTATATTTTTCATTTTCGCCAAACATTTTGAGTAGAAGCAGGAAACATAGCTTAAAATCTTCGTCTAGGTGCCTTGATTAAGAATATTATTGTTTCCACCTCGAAATCTTGAGTCATGTGCAGTTAAGGGGGGTTTTTGTTCAGGGCCTCTCTCCTGTAACATGGAAACGAGGCTGAGCATGTACATCAACGAAAAACACTAGAATGTTCATAAGAGAGCGAGAAAATAGTGGGTTATTAGCTTACTTATAGGTTTAGGGATGCAGATCATTTCTGGACATAAATCCAGCCAGCTCCTGATCAGGAAGAGGCAAAATCGTGCGTCAGGGGGGAGGGGTGGGAGCAAGTTGAGCAATTCTCTGTATTTTCCACCAAATTGATCCAGAATGCTTAAAACGCAGCAGAAATACTCAACTTAATCACAGAACAATAAAATTATGTTTAAGCACAAGGGGGTGCTTTCTACCCACTAAAAGTAAAATACCAACCAGAGAAAACAAGTAACGTCTCATTGAAATATGACACGGTTAAACAGAAGTAGATAAAGGATGACTTAAAATGCTTAACTTGAACGTTAAGTTCTGGTTTTTCTCTAGTGATGTGAAAGCATTCCTTTATTTTGAGTTTTAGATAAGATTTGTCGGAATCGATAATTTTAAAACAGATTGGAGAAGCGTTATTTTTACAATTAGGATTTCTATTTGAATGTTAAACTCACATCTTCAAAAAGAGCAGCCACTTGAAGTTGATGTTCAAATGTTTAAAGCAAACGCTGACATACAGGCAACTCTTTCTTTTCCTTATTATATTTCTTTAAAAAAACGTTTAAATTACTTTGCTACACTACTTTCCATACATATTTTGATCTTCTCTTTATTGTCTTGACCAATAATTCAGCAAAATTACATGCCAAAAATCAAAGAACGTTTTGCCAAGCCTCCACATACTTTTTTCCTACACGGTACACCCAATAAAAATAAACAGCCCCTTATTTTTGCATGGTACTAGAAATGATGAATACATTTTGACACAGAATCAATCATTATCACAGTTTAATCTGTAAATTAACATTTTCAGTTAAGGACGAAAATACTTTCTATTCAACCATTTGTTTTGTAAACGACTTAGATATGTAACATATATAAACATTTAGTGAAGTCAAAGAAATCGGTAAAACAAAAAAACCAGCTCTAAGTTGGAAATCGAGCCCGTAACCTTCCGTACTCTAGTCGGACGCTCTACCACTGAGCCACGGGAACTTATATGGCGAGCTAGGTCATTGTGTGACACACGGACTGTGTTACACAAACACTTAAATGCCACTAATCGATTAAATGCATCCCGCAGTCACTCACAAGTCTCTACTAATATTAGTAATTAATGGCGATCAGTAATTAAATAACATATATAAAGAGGATATTACACGGTGGCGCGAACATATGAAGTTTATCTTCGAGTGGTAAAAATATTTAACGAGTGAGCGCAGCG
>JAOBAY020062989.1:0-12645 GCA_025331085.2 Zoanthus sociatus
AGGCAAAAGCCGAGTTCATTATAAAAAAATTTCGAGTTCATTTTATCGCCAGCAAGTGGGTATATATGCAAACAAACTACGAACTAAAAGTAACTAACCCTTTTAATAAACCTGAGCTCACTGCATTGCAAGACGCGCCTTACACAACTTAACGAACTTCAAGCAAAAGTCGAGTTTAAACAAACAAAATTTTTAAAATTAAATAAGTACATAATTAGAATGGCATTTTAAGTTAAAATAAGATAAAATAGAAATCACAAAATTTGTTCATGAAGAAAGATTTTTAAAAGATAGAACTTTTAAAAATTAACGCGGAGGTAATTTTCAAAGCAAATAGCGAACCGAAGCGTTTACTGAACTTTGTCAAAAGCTGAAATTACATCGTAAAAGAAATATAGCAAATACCTTCTTTTAGAATTTATCAGCATGTCCTTTGGGAAGTAAGTTCAATGTTTTAATAAAACACTAGAAGTGTATTAAGTACTTGAAGTGTTTTCTCACATTGCCACCCCCGATTGCGTAAGTGCTGAATCGCCATGTCGGAGATTTCTTGTCAAAACAGGGAATCTGCATATTTTCTCTCCCAAATGTTCGCATCATCAAACAAACTATTACAACAGTTATAAATCCCGTGTTCAGTAAATCTGGCAAAGGATTGAATTCCATTTTTAAAAAATGAAACAGAAAAACTGATCAAAAATGTCCCAAACTGCTTCACAAGAAACCCAAACTTCAAATGTACAGTATCTAAAATGCTGGAAAATTGCTGGACGTGCGCCAAAAAGCCCCCCAAATTAAATAACTTGAATTTATACTCTGTTAAGGGCAACTTTCGCTGAAGTAAAAGTTAGTTATAAAATCATTTTGGTTGATATAGGCAGTAGTTTGAATGTTCTGAAGACTTATTGGTATAGACTGCCCAAAAGGTATATGACTTTTTTTGCACGGTGAAGCCGTATGTTCACAGATAAACCGAAATCATGTGGTCGATTTTGACCAATTGCAGACGCGAATTTTTTACAGTGAACGAACGTTGCTTATTAAATTAAAATACTAAACTTGTGCGTTTTGTGCGTCTAGTACATCTTTGTAGATTACAAATCTAGCCATTTGTGAACATGGAATATATCTATAATCAAACACACAGACATTAGTGTTTAGACACTAAGAGAATTTAAGTGTTTTGATTGATAGTTTCAATCAATCTTAGGGATTTACGAAAATGAAGTTAAACTGACGCTTGTTTTTGAGTCAGTGAAAAAAATCACCGACCCAGGTTGGATTTGAACCCAGGACTTTGGTTTACTAGTCCACCGCTCTTCCAGAAGAGCTAGCAAGTCAACTGGGAGGGGTGTGTGGATTACATCCTCTTAGTTTCCTAACACTAATATCTGTGTGTTTAATTATAGATGTAGTATCTTTGTAACAGCACAATATATTTATTTTCAATTTTACATACATAAACTGCTTTCTAATTTACAAGTACTGTAATTTCATTGTACTTTAATGCTTTCCATGCACTCTCTCATTTGCTTTTATTGAACTCAAACGATAGGATATCAAAATGACAGCTACAAATGACGATAACTATTTTGTGTTTGAGGATCTTCTCTACCAGGTCAGCCTACTGAAACTTATCATTTTGCCAACATCATTCTTATTAGTTTCAACTAAAAATTACTTTAAGTAACAAGTCTATAGTTTCCAACCATTTTAAGTTTTCAAACATTTTGCTAATAAAAAGTGTTGAATTAAGAAAGGTGATGTAAGATTTAAGAGCTTGTTGTTATGGATACAACAATAACAACAATGATTTTATTCATCTTTAATTACAAATATTTTATCTGTAGATATAATACTGTTAAAAAATTGACAGTTGCTGGTTGCCTGGAATTACCACACAGTAGTGGCTAAACAGGCCAGCCAACCAGAACACTATTTTTGTTTACAAAGTTTTCAATCGGTTAATTACATCGGTTAATTACATCAGTTAATTACCATCTTCAGTGAAACTACCCAATATATGTAAATGTCGCATTTTATATAAGTTATAATAACCTATGAAAAGTTATAATGATGTAATGATAAAGCAGTTATTAGTTACATTTCAATTACAATAGAAATTTAGTTTTTAATTAACGCCCTGTACTTGCTTTTGATGTTAGTTTTTTTCAAGAGTAACTGCTAAAATATATTTTGATTTCAAGTTCAAAAGTTTCATGATCTTTAAAATATTTAGTGAAATATATTTCATTGATTTTTTTTTGTATTTTGCACCATGTGTGTGACAACACGTAGTCGGAACACGTTAGCGTTTTGAACTCATTTCCTGCCTTGGAAATAACAAAAGCATTATTTACTTGTGTTTTTAGGTTTTGCTGCCCTTTACCCGTGACACCGAGGTACTGAAACATTTTGAAAGTTCGAGTGCAGCACCACCAAAATCATACATCAGAGGTACGAAACCAGTGTATTATGTGCTGCTGTCAGGTTAAGATCTTTACAAACCAATGACAGTGGAACGTGTATTAAGATGCACCGGATTGATTAAGCCGTCTCCTTTTGTCAAGAAGTCATGTTGCAAAGTCCCGGAAATTTAATACTTCAACAACATTAAAGTAGTGTACAATGAACGGCCATCTCTATTAAGCAGACAGATTTATCTTCTCCACAGTCAAACACTTGACATTTCATTTTTTAGAAATTTTATTAAACGGTCACTGAAAAGTAACTACGTCAAAACCTAGACGATATATAATTAAATATTAATTTGGTTAAAATTTGGTCAGGCACCAGTCTACCTTGTGGGAGGCTCGGTTTCGTTCCCGGCTAGACCAACACGCCAGATCTTAAAGTAATCAAGGTGAAGTTTCTGCTTTTGCTCTAACACCTGCAAATGGTTGGACCTTCGTGTCTTCTCGGATAAGAACGATAACCTGTAGTTCCAGTCTCTCAATCTTTTATCGAGGGACTTAAAAAAACCACCCACTTGTCGTAAAGAGCAGGGTAGTAATCCTGGTGTTGTGGTCTGTCTGTTACATTGAGGGTATTTCTTAATGTTTCACATATGTGAGCTAACTGCTGTTTCCAACACTTAGAGCTTTAGATAAGCGCTATAAAAATGTTTATATTATTAATATTATTATTATTATTATTATCATTAATATTATTATTAATCAGACGCAGACCCTGTTTCACTTTGTAATTCTTTTGTAACTTACATCAGTTTGGTTTTGAGACACAGATAACTGATAAAAGCTTCAGTGTGAGAGCACCCCACTGGTCTCTGTTATTTTTACTGGATCGAGATTATTGTTGTCCACCTAGACATGGCACTCATCCATGTTTAGACTAAGTACACCTATGACTCAACCTCAGGACCTTGTAGCTATGAGACATGGCACTTTCCATGTTTAGACTAAGTACAGCTATGACTCAACCTCAGGACCTTGTACAGTAGCTATAAGACACAAACTATCGCGATCTTTGCCATCCTTAGTGTTGTTGGATAGTAATGCTCGCTATTATTATGAAAATCATGTTCTTTTTAATTAGGGAAACTCGGTATCCCAGGATATGCTGTCAATTATCCTCCAAACGGTAAGTGTGTGTTTAACACCCTTCGATTTGATTTGTTGTAGTGATTACACTATCTTCAGAAAAGCAAATTGACCATTACAATTTCATTTCTCTTGAAAAAAGGATTTTTAGCAATCATTGCTTGGAGGTAATTGAGTAAATAGGTTTCATACAACAAATTCCCAGCATATCTTTGAACAAAACACCAGTTTACTATATTTGATGAAAATAAATGTGATTCTATCGGTATACTTCTTCATTTAGAAAATTATATTGTAATTAACACAAACATCTATAAGAAAAACTTGACTTCTGTTGTTGTCCTGTTGTTAATTAGATACTGAGGGTAGTGTAGGTAATTTGTTACTCCATTTAAACCTTCAGTAATTGAGCATAATGCAAGTTATTGGGTGCTACAGGAGAGCCGGTAGTATAAAGATAGATAATGGGGAATTCATGTGTAAATCTTAGTAATCGAACATAAAGTAGATCATGGACAGTTCCCAGGGAACCCTTAGAAAGCGGATACTTCACCAAAGTACGGGTATCCGTTGAAATATGCTTGGAAAAGGTAGCAGGTGGTACTTATAAAATGTCAAGATTCATGAAAATGAATCTAATGTAGATATTAAAGGAGGGTTTTCAGTTTAGTTTATACGAAGCTCGTTGAGTGAATTCTGTAAAGCACCTTATTTTTCAGCGCAAACAGCTTTGGATGATAATCAAAACATTTGCTTAGCTGTAACTGAAGGCTAAACATGTTACTGTTTACGTACAGGTATTATTCCATTTCATGGATTCGCAATGTTAGGTACGTTTTAATTGTTTAGTAGGTTGTATTGTAGAAAGATAGCGATGAACTGTTAAGTCTCCTAAAACCACTTTAATTGGTTGGTTGGTTTAGCCGTCGTTGTATTGTTCCCATTTAGAAATTACCATACTAAAATATTTTTAAATGATAGGTTGTACCATTAGAAAAAGTATTTTTGCCGATGAGAAAATGGCCATCTTTACTTAAATGATAATCCACTTCTTTAGAATACTCTCTGATACCTAAAATCTGCAGTGCACGTGTGTTCTCTTACTTTATTTATGGCAAATTATAGGCTTGCAATCCCGGTGTTGTGTGGTTTGCCTGTTCTCTTGAAGGATTTCTTATTATTTGAATTTATGTAAGCAGCTGCAGTGGTTGATCTAAGGCGTTTATTTATTAACCTTGTGTTTATGGAAATGGATTTATATTACTATTACCATTATCATGTCCGTTAATAAATGTTATTATTATTTTTGTGATGTTAATATAAAAGAGATAGCTTTGTGAATCAATCTTGTAAAATTGTAGTGATTTATATTTACTTCCAAAATGTTATTTTAACTAAAAAGGCTGAGATTAAAATTTTAATCACAATGTTATTTTTGTAGTTGCCCCAATATGTTACATAACAGATAAAGCTTCTCAAGTTTATTTTTTGTTCAGAGAATTTTACTGCAGGTGAGCTGGCACTCGATTACTTATTTTTTTGCTTTGACATTTCCTTATTTTTCTGTTTCGTTTGTTTTGACTGTTCCCCAGCATTTTCACGTGACCTGTTTGTCGCCATAGGCGCGGTTAGGAGTGGGAACTATGTGCCTTTTTGGAATTTTTTTTATTCAAGATGGCCGCCAGTGAAATGTAGTGAAATGTTTACGACTGACTGACCAGATTTTTCAAGCTATTTCTGCTTACAGTTATATTTGTTATATAAAAATTAATATTCTTGACTTTGAGAACTTGTTTTTTTGTTGTGATAAATTGTTCGGAGAGCTTGTTTAGTGAGGGAACATTTGATCCACAAGTGAAAATTAAGACAGAAACATTGACAATGTCATCAAACATTATGTCGGAGGCAGCGCAAGATGAGGTGAGTTAGTTTCTCTATCGTTAGTCGTGTTCCATTTTTAATATAAAGCCATTTCCTTGAAAAATTGTGAACTGAGTTTTGGTTTGTATCTTCATCAAAGTTTACGACAGTAAATATAGTTTGAAAAAAGTTTGATTTTCTATTACTATTAAACAGCATCATTAATTTCTTGGCCTAAAAAATGAAATTATGAGATAAATCTCTATTAAATAGTTTTTGTTAAAGAATATTATCTGATACGTTTATGATGTTTTAATATTATTTTAGTTGCTTTTGGAAACAACTTGTACCAGTTTATTTTACTTTCTATTTTGCACAAGCATCCATTGTTAGTGATTGAAACTGATATTTTCAGCTTTTACTCACCCATCACTTGACTGTGAAGTACAGAATTTTTCTGGTTTGGTTTTCTGTTCTGGAAAGTCCATGCTGCATTGGTCTGTGAATTCTCTACTTACAAGAAACAAGGCCATCACTATTCTGCGGGGTCCATGTGGTACTGTGACTAGTTTACTCACAGAAGACAAGGAAAGAACAGTGCCATCTTATTTTCTGGAAGTTCCATTCTATGTCTGTAAATAGTGTTTTTCTCAATCAACAAGATCATGTATATTCTAGGTACCTGCATAGTTTATTCACAAGTAATGTGGTAGCTGTAATGTCATTAATATTTTTTTTAATCTTAAATTTGGGCTCAATATCTTTATTTGGTGTGAGTCTTCCAATGGCAATTATAGTAACCATAGAATTAGGAACTGCAGTGTGAAGATATCTGTCTTTCTGCCCGGCAATCCTTACTTTATTTTATGTTCACAATGATCCAAAGGCAAATGTTCAAATTTAAAGATAACAGGCTATGTATTCAATACTGTATAACCAAAAGCATTATTGATGTATTTTAGATATCCAACATTGTTTAGTCATTTGTATGAATAGAGATGGCCATTTGTAATTAGGTGTTTTTCTAGTTTTCTGGCTCGATGTCATTGCCATCAGATTCAGCTTCCTCTCTAGCTGAGACAACATTCTTCGTCAAATCTATACAGCTGCTGAGTACTGGATACATGCCACCATCTGAACCGACTTGGAAACCATATTCTTTTGCATTTAGATAATTTGGTTGTGACTCAAATATTTGTTCATACTCATGACATTGATAGATGACTCTTTTAAATGAATTCTTTAAAACATCTTCACTCGGAACATAGTTGTACTCTTTACCTTTGGAATGTATTATTCCAACATCTCTCAAAAGATTTAAATTGACACCTTCACCGGTTACAAATGTGTCCCAGTCAAACCCAAGCTTTCTGATTTGAGTTCTATATAGATGAATGTACATCATTGCAACTACTAGTCTGTAGTTGTGGAAGCAGTTACAATTATCACAAAAAGATGATGTTTCAGTGTCAAAAAGATCTTCCATTTGCATTTCTTCACATCTAATTTTGTACTGTGACAAGGCAAGGTTTTTAGTACAGGACCTAAAACTAGGGATTTTATCATTACCAGTTATGATGCTCAAGACTCCCAAGTCTTTCATTGGGTCTGCAAGGGCTCTGAAACATTTGTCAGATAAAATAGAGTCACCTAGTTTGTCAAAATTAATGTAACTCTTCTGTGCTCTCACAGGTTGCTCTTCAACTGTTACTCTCTTTGCTGCTGGCTTTGCTTTTTTCCCTGCACTATCAACCATTTGATCATGCATTTTGCAAAATAGTTGCATTTTGTGCTCTTGAAGAAGTTCGGAAATTTGTTTGTAGCAGTAGAGCAGAATTGTGAGACAGTCAGTTTCAGGACAGTCAATTATGATTGTATGGCCATTGCTCGAGCCATACTGTTTGATGTATGCATACAAAGCATAGAAAACACCTGTATCTGCTTCTGGATGGTAACACTTGAATCTGTCTAGATTCATTGTGACTGTTTCACCTGAACTGTTAACATTATAAGCTTGGTACGTTTCACCTCCACCTCCAATAACAATATGGCAGCTGTTCAGAGGAAGATCAACATTCTGGAGATAGTTCTCATCTTTCAGGTAACTAATATATGCATTGATTACTTTCTTCCTTCCAAACTCTCGGTCCTTCCACAATGAGGAGTAATTGCAAATTTTTTCAGTCAGATTTACTTGAACTTGAGAATTAAAATTCAAAGCATTTGGAACTTGTTGTCCTCTTTTTTTTTCAGTAGCATTTTTGGTTGGATCTGCCCTTCTATCAAACACTTCAATTATAGTAGTTGGTTTAGTTGAGTGCTGATACTTTTCTAAATATGGTCTTACATTCTTCTTGATTTTCTCCTCAAACAGATCGTTGTAAGTGGCATTTCCACTTTTGGAAAATGAACGGAACTTGAACATTGAGTCCTGTATGACACATGAGACATCAGATCCATTGTTTGTCAACTTCAGTAAATCAGCTTCATTCACAAAGGCATTTGTATAAACAGTCTTAAAGAATTTTAACAGGTCAGACTTGTTACCAAAATTAACTTGACCATTGTTGCTTAAGAGTTGAAGAGGCAAAGCTGTCTCACAAGGTGCTGGAGTAATCCCTCTGCTCAAAGCCAAGGATGTTAATTCATTGAGACGTTTTTGCTGATGGAGGAGCAGTGACTTCTTTTGGCTTGCAGTAGGTGCCCTTGGAATGGACAACATCTCTTTCGATTTTGGCTTAGAGAAGGACCATCCTTCTTTCTGTAACTCCTTTACCCTGATGTAGTTCTTGAGTGACTTATACCCACTCTCTTTTTCTGTCAGCAGATCTGAATTGAGAATTTTTTCTGGATTGTGGAGACTTGTAATAGGTTTAACAGAAGTACACACTCTCATTGGTTCAAACTTGATAATCTTGGTAAAAGCTTTTCTCCAAGCAGCCCGAAGTTGCAACATTGGTATTAGGTCTAGTGGGTGTTTTGTTGCCTGGATATCGGTGTTTATTAGTAACTCACGGCGCAGATTTGACTTGCACTCAGAACGTTCTTGAAGTGATGCTGCACGTATTTTGACATTTTCAGGTGTGCCAATGCTAAAATCATTTTTTACTGAATTGTTTATTTCTGCTTCTAGTGCTGGATCTTGTGGTCGTCTATGCCCTGGCTCATACCGATGGTTTGAAGTCCACAATAACCTGCTTGATACCTGCTCATGTGGACGCAAGCATATCAGATTACGAATGTGCCCAACATATGCTGGCCCATAGTTTGTTGCTCTTGTAGTAAAATTGAACCAAGCCATAAGTTTGGTAAATGACAAGTTCAGTTCCCAGTTTCCATACTTCTGTGATTCCAAGTATGCTATAACAGCAAGACCTTCTGAAAGAAGGTATCTTCCAATGAGATGCAGGTTTGGAAAGTCTTTGCTGTTCTCTTCGCAAAACTTCACAAGACTTTTAAAGGACCTTTGTTCAGAAATTGGTGGTATTTGTATTTCTACATTCATGGGTTGATCTTGCATTACCTTCTGATCATTGTAATAATTTTGAATAGCATGTTGGAGCTCTGTAATACCAGCAATGATATCACAATAGAAGAATTTGTTTGTCAAATCAAAATCAGTCATTGAAAGGCATTTCTTGATTTTGCTTACAGTAGGATCATCTAAAAAATGTCGTACATGCTCTTCTAAATGGAAGTCTTCATACCTTTTGAGAATTCTGAGGTGCCAGTTCTTCAGCTTGTGGAATTCTCCTAGCCATGGAATTGTTATCCACTGGTATCTGAAAGGCATTGAATGTATTAAAACTTCAACATGTTCCCACACTTGTTGATCAGCTCCAATAAAGACAGTCTTAGAATAAGGTGCAAAATCAATCCAACTGAAGGGATGATCCAGTAAAAGTACCACACTTGCTCTCCACACTGATATTTTACTTTCTCTAAAGTTTTCAAAACTTCCAAGCAACAGCTTATTTTCAGCATTGTCAAGAATGGTATGAAGTGTTACAATGTTCGTAGTAAATCTCAAATCAAACTTTTGAAATTGATGCCTAACTGAAGCTAGTTCCATAGCATAATTTGTTGATGTAAAACCAGCTGCAGCCTTGCAAAGTAACTGATTAATCTTCACGAAACAGAAATCTATACTTTGCTCAGTGGTTGTCATTTTAAATATGTTTAATGCTTCTTCTAGAAGACTAAGTGCTTCATCAAATTTTTCATTTGCTGTTTTAATCACTGCCAAATTACTCAGCATCAATCCAATCTTTGTGTGCAATCTTTGATCATGAAACAAATGAATCATTGTGGCAATTGCTTTCTCCATCAGTTCTTCAGCAGCTACAAACTGATTTAATTGGGCCATACAAGATGCAGATAATACTTGAATGCATGAGATGGTTGCTTCATCTGTTCTACTGGCAAATTCCTCACATAACTTTAAACATTGCTGATATTGGCCAAGGTAATAAAAGCATATCAGGTAATTAAGCATTGCTGCATCAAGATCTCGCTGTAAGAGATCTGACCGGCAGCTACATTTGAAAGCATTGGTATATATGGTGATTGCATTACCATAGTATCCAAGTTTACGAAACACTTCAGCAGCAAATATGTTTAACATCCAGCTTGAGGAAGTTGTTGATAACAAAGGCATTAGAGTCTTTGCACACATATTCAGTCCATTTTGTTTGTTTATTACATTTTCCAGACAGCTTTCCAGTATTTTGATGGCGTCTCCATGCTGAGCATCTGGAGGGTGTAGTTGTGTGTTCAGCATTTCATTACTCGAGATTCCACATGTTATTCCCCAAATATTCCTATAATTGGTAGCTGGTATAGCTCTTTCCTGACTGGCAAACAGCATAGGTGTTGGTGGATGGAATTCAAACACAGGAATATACTTTAGTTCAAAAAGCCTGTAATCAGACATCAACATATCGATGAATTGTTTTACATCAAGTTTATCACTTGATCTAAGCTCTTCAATCCTCCAGTACAACACTTCTGATTTAATGTTCTCTTTAGTTCCTTTATTACATGGAAAATGCTCAGACAAAATTCTGTATGATTGTTGGCTGGCTTTTGGAAATTTTGGTTGTTCAATCTTGGCTTCTTCAATATCTGGTTGTGATGAGAGTGAGTTCTCAGACAATTTCTGGACATAATCTTCTGTACCTGGTGTTAATGTTTTCTTTATTTTCTCACATGCTTTAACAACAAAATCAGCCAAAACATCAAACATTCTTTGGTCATTGTCATCTGGAATAAAATGTTCTTCATTAAGTTTTAAGTGTGTTTTTGCCTTTGAGTAAAAGTCTTTAACTTGAATGAAGTTTTTGTTGTAAACAATTTGAGAAGTTAGAAAATGTGTCAATTTTTCTTTGTTGTGAAGCATATCCACCCATTTCATTACAGTTTCTAAATTGTCCATGCTTACAAAGTGTGTATCAGAAGGAATGGAATATAGTATTTGACTTCTGTTTTTTTCCAGTTCTTGCATGGCTAAAACATTGTCTCGGCAATCTTTGTTGTATGAATGAGATGTTCCAAGCTTATTTGTCAGGGTCAGCAGTTCCTTGCTCTGATGTGTTGATAAAGATTTAGTTAGAACATCGTGCAGGAGTGTGAAGTTATCTTTTCCTAGTAACTTTGTTCTGATTGAATGAAGATGTAATCTTCTTAGCATCTTTGTTTGGAGAGATTCATCTTTTAACGTACCCCTCTTTTCATCTGATGTTTCAGTCAAGACAGTATCAAATAATTTCACAGCATTTGGAAGGAAGGCATATTCTGCACCCAGTCTGAAATCAGTTACATGTAGTTTTGTACGGTGGTGTTTTTCCCATTCGTTATGGTGATTCATTTCTTCTCTCATCATTTTTGCTACACAATATACCAATAGTTCACTGTTTAATGGTGATCTTGAAATGCCATGACGTTTCAGAATTTCTTTTACTCCAGTCTGAACGTCACAGCTTGAAAGTTGTTCATGAAGATATATTGCAAGGTTGTCTACAGTGAACTCTTCTGTGTCAATGGCATACTTGAATTTTGCTTTCTCTAATTCGTGTAGTGTAAACATGAATGTCTCATGCCAAGTCATATTACAAAAAGGCTTCCTTATTTTGAATTTTCTCAGACATACATACTTCCAGATAATTTGATTCTTTCTCCATTGTTTACAAACTGCCACCATATGCAGTAGGTCTCTAAGGCTTAATCGAGAACAGATATTTTCAGCAATTCTATCTGATAGTAAAAGAGTGTTTTGTTTCAGAGGTCTTGGTGGAATAACTTCATCACAGTTTTTGACAATAGTCTCTGAAATATGGCTTGAAGAACTAATTTCAGTCATAATTTTGTCTGAAGAAACTCTTTCATCATGTATGAAGTCCAATGGAATGCAAAACTCTTCACTGTCATCTACCAATTGTGCATTGACACATACACTGTGCTTTTCTATATGGTCACTGTGAAATTTATACCACTGCTTATAGTGCTTGTTACAAATGAAAGCCTTTTTTGCTTTTTCTAAATCTAGTCGAAAAAATGAAAGTAATAATTTAGTTTTTTCCCAATCTGGCTTTCTGTCTTGTCTGTTTTTTATTATGCATGATCGCAACTGATCTTGTGAACATGTACAACAATCATCGACCACACACACCTTTGATTGCCCATACGAATATGTGTGGTCCTGATCAATGAAGATTTGTTTAACTGCTGAGCTACTTGGCTTTCTCTTTGTTGGACTTTCAATACTTCTTTCATCTGCAAAGTAATTTTGTCCAGTCAGTTTCTGCACTGAGTCTGATGGCTTTTGCTTTTTAGCAGGATTTTGGCGGATAGGAGTCAACTCAGTTGGTCCATATTGTGTTGTTTGACATAGTTCCTGTTGGACATAAATTAAAGATAATTTATGCTTTGTTGCATAATTTGTTTTATTCAGTATAAAGTGGTATGGGGATGTGTAAAATTTTATATAGATTATGAAATTTCACCTCTAATACTTAAACTTTTTTAAGCTAAAGACATGTAGCAATTTATATCATAGTGATTCTTTAGTTGATTCAATTACATGTATATGTTATGGTTCAATTTTAGTTTTGATTTAATTTTATTTCTGAACTAGTTTAATTTTTTTAAACTAAGCGTCGGCTCACTTAACTTGCAAAACATTTAGCTTTTTTATCAATAAACAATTGTAAATTTGAGCAAAAAGAAT
>JAOBAY020063000.1:0-12645 GCA_025331085.2 Zoanthus sociatus
TTTGTAAAATACATTGCGTTGGTTGCAAGGAAAAGTAATCCCATTTCGAAGTCCCAAAATGGCTCTAGAAACACGTCTGGTATTGAATTGACATGGATATGAAGTGACTAGACTCGAACAATCGGCATGTGCATTAACTTGTGTGTATTTTGTCTTTTTGAGCATCTGAGCAAAAAGTTCATGGGACGATATCTTTCAGAAAACTTGAAGCTCTTCTTGATGTGTACAAAGCTTCGTTCGAAAACCTTGTGCTAGGCTTAGTATCAAAGTTATATGCAGGGACTTCTGGGTAATTTCCCAAACGCGACCTGATAGATAGATAGATAGATTGATAGGAACAGGTAAACCTAGACTCGGTCTACCACAGGTAGCCTGAGTAATTATTATCATAGATGCAAAAACTCATGGCGATTAAATTTTTTGGGTATTTTCTTTTGACTAGTTTTGTATGTGTTTTAGATGGGAAGATGAACTTTAAGTAGAGGACAAAAATCGTATTAGCCATCAAAGGAAAGATAAAGTCTTATACAGTAAATAGTCAACTGGTACTGTCAAGGTTGTGATAGTTCAGCAATGTTATAGTTGAAGTGGTTGAAATAAGGGATATAGTGTAGAAGACACCTCCCTTAAGATTTTCTTGTAAGATTTTGTGCTTTATTTTTAATAATAAACCTAACCCTAACCCTAAGCCAACAATATAACTACAAGTGAAACATTAGGGTTAGGGTTTATAATCAAAAATAAAGCACAACATCTTACAAGAAAATCTTTAGGGAGGCGTCTTCTACACTATATCCAAAATAAGCAGTTGTCAGGTCATGTAAGACAACCAGTAACATGACACATAACTTTTGCAAGATGAAATTCAGAAAGATATTTTTAAAGTGCTGCATAAAGCTGATTTATTAGCAGCAGTAGCACTATTTCATTATACAAGAAGATATCTATGTTGATCAAAGTAGAATTATAGTGCCTGAAATAGAAAAATTAAATGAAAGATTGTTTTTCTGTTTAGAAAAAGAAAACCTTTAATATATGTTTTATTAGTAATGGTAAAGGTGCAATTCTTCCAACAAGTATTATGCTTTCATGAAAATTGTAATTTAAACATTGACAATCAAATTCTTGTCTCTTGCAGTCCCCCTATTATGATATGCAGTTCCAGTCAGCCAATAGAGGAGATGCCCTTGCGGGAACTTATCAAGGTACAGTACATATACTTTAATTTTTCATTAGGTTGATTAGTTTTGGGAGAATGTGGTATAGAGTAAGTTTTCTCTGAGATGACTTAGTTTTAACCCTCTAAACCCTAAACAGGTCAAATGACATTGCTAAATTCTCCGAATCTCGTACTTTTTATAAATGGAAGTCTGGAGAATTTTGTTTTTCATCTTTTCTGAAATATTTTTCCCAATGAGATCCGTAATTCTTATTACCAAAGTATCATTTTATTTGAGATATTTAAGGAGACTTGAGATGATAATAAACTGGTTAGGTTGAAATGGTCAAACTTAATTCAGGAGAATAATTGCAGTAATGTTTAGTAAATTTTGGGAAAATATAAATTGGGAAATAAAGTTACAGTTTCTTTGTAAATTTTACTCCTTTTCAACAACTTGATCAGCAATGATTTGATCAACTTCAGCTTGATAACAACTTGGTTTCAGTTTGTATGCAATGTGCCATTTATTACACAAACTGACAAAAACTAGTTTGAAAAAATACTCAGAAAGAATGAAGACAGCATGGCAAAAATGTTTCTCAAGCTCGGTTGAACTATTTGGCCACAACAACTCTACATAAATCTTTGTATGAAGTAGGTTATAGAAATCATTGACAACGTACATATAAATATGCAAAGTTTTATTTGCCCCAGTTCTTTGTGGGGACAAAAAACTGCAAATCAGACAGAATGAAATAACTAAATGAAACCTTAATTATGCATTATCATATTCATGGGCCTGCATAGCAGTTGAAAGAGAAGATACTTAGTTAATCATTGTTTCCAAAGGGACAAAAAAAGTAATCATAATTAATATTGGTATTTCATTAATTATGTACTCTAAAAAGCAATATTTATTTAATTTCTTCTTCATTTTCTGTGCGAATGTTTTACCTCTAGGTGATCAGAAGTTTGGTAGAAGTGATGCATCATCACCGGTTTCATCCACATTAAGTCAAGCAGTTACCCCAGGCCAACCCCACCTACAGCAACAAGCATTTATTAATGCAACCATGTCTCCTTACGGATATAGTGGTCTTGCTTTCTACCCTGGTGCGGGTATGATGGCTGGGGGGTTCCCTCCTTACCAGCCCCCAGTGTATCAGGTATATTAGTAGTTAATGATACACATTAATATATATTTATAAAGGAGGGGTGTGACTGGATTTGTAGATATGATTTTCCAGAGGGTTCTCTCTCTACTATGGATCAGTGTGTTTCTTAGGGCTGGTACACTGTTAAATTGTAACGACATACCCCGACAGCTGTACTGCCTTTCCCCAGCAAAGGCATCTTGCAACTTTTTAAACTCACTAGACACAAAACTTTTTTTTTCATCACATTAGTAAGGTGTGATTAAATTATCCCTTCCATAATTCTACTAGCTGTGAATAAGGGTTTTGCATAGAAATAGGTGCTGTTGTGACTTGATGTTCTTTCATTTTATCAAAGGAAAACCTGGTAGTTTTCTTTAGGACTGCAAGATTTAAGAAATTGGTTTCTCAAATGCTCAAATTTGCATTATTTTCCAGAACTCAAAAGTTCAAAATAATTCTGGGGATGCCTCCAGACCTCTTTAGATACTTTAGCATTTGGTGCTTGATGACCTCGTACCCACTCCAGGTTTACCTGCTTCCCACTTAGTGTACCCCACTTCCCAAGGCTTAAGAAACACACTGTGGATAGTGAATATATTATAACTGGTTCTGATATATGTGCTCTGTTTTTTGTTTTTTTATTTTTTTTTTCTTATTTATTGATTTATTTACACTTTTTGTCTTTTTTTATTTTATTGACTTATTAACAGCTTTGCTCTAGCTTTTGTGCCAACCTACCTCCTATGTAATTAAACATTACTTAAGTTTTACTCAGCTCAATTAGCTTTTCAGTTATTCTGAGTAAATGTTATCTCTCTTGTATTAATAGATTATTTTGTGAATTAAGTTGATCTTTTATTTGGTAGTAAAGCTGGTGTTGTTCATTACCCTGTAGATGCCAGCCAAGACCCATGGCACTGCCTCACAGTACCAGACACCAGGCTACAACAGTCAGCATGGGTCACACAACTTTGCTTCTTCTGGTACTGAGCTTATCTGCGTAGTGTATAACATGTGTGTAGAAATTGAGAACAAAGAAAAATGTTTTTTTCAAAAGCTGAAAAAGAAAATCAGCTTGAGTTGTTCATTGTCTTATTTTGCCTTTGAGATGTCTGAATAACGTGTGGATGATCACAAAACATTCTTTAGAATCTATAAGTATAACATGTAAGACTGTTCATGGCAACATTCAGTGTCCCTCAACCTGGAGGCCTAGATGATCCAAAATTCCTTCAATGGCATGCTCACAGGGGCAAGAAAGTGCACTTGCTGCAGGACATGCATTTCCCAATGAATAACATTTTTATCTGGATAACAAACATATACTTTTCGACTGCTAAGACATCTAAATCAAGCCTTTACCTGAGAGGCAAGCAATCACACATGCACATCTCCACACAAACATGTAATACTAAATGCTTTGAAGTGAGCAATTTATTGCACACCTTAAACATCAAATATTTTAAAAATATATTACCTAAAAGGTGTTGACTTGCTCGAAAACAGTGTTTCAAACAAATGCTATTTCGAGAACAATGTGGTTCTTCCAATATAGGTGTTTTAAAATTGAAAAAACAAATCAAAACATTCATGTTCAGTCCTGTGAATGGAAGAGATGTGAACACAGTACATTTGTTTAATGAAACTATTTAATTTCAATCAAACTAGTGTTGATTGACAGAGGATTAAACTGATTTGTATTTTGACAATTAAGATAATGAAGTTTTTGTCTAGTTGAGTGTAGAAACTGAATCAGGCCAATTGAGTATTCGTAATAAATGTTAACTTAAGCAGTTTTAAATTGTCTCTCTGAAAACAAATTTATTTGTTTTGTTAAAACTTACTTATTGAAGATTAACACAAACACTAAAAGTATAGCAAATGTTCATATTTAGTCTGTGAACATTTTAGTTAAGTTTAAATGTTGTGGTCGATTTTTCATCCTTTATAAACAAAATATATCCAACTGCAAGGTTTTAAGAACATTTTTTCCTTAGAGAACTTTGTAAATTATTTCTTTGTGTTAAAAATATAAAACTCGAACAAATTGTTTTTCAAGGAAAAGCTTATCTAAACACAGGGATTTAGTTGTTTCAAAAGGAAAACTGTTTTAGCTGAAAAAATGGAGAGGAATTTCCAAATTTGATTTTGTTGGTTGTCAAATTTGCATTTAGATATGTTAAAATTTAAACATGTAATGCCATGGCACACCTAACTGAACCGAGGCGTCCGATTTTCAGGACATTTGTAATTTTTCTCAGAGAAAGACTTGCTAAGTGCTACTCACAAATGATAATTCATGTAACAACAAAAAGGAAGCTGAAAACCCTAAATTTAAAGAAATTTAAAATTGTAAAATTACCTAAATTTGTTATCTTTTCCCTCTTGCCTTGTGTTTAACAATGTAACTCAAAGATAATTATTGCCTTTCAACTTCAAGTTATGTGAATATAATTATATTATATAAAAATTATGTGCAATTTCCTGAAGATTGAGGGTACTTGTGTCCTCATAAAAAAAACTTTTAAGAAATAAAAACCTAAACATATCTGTGAGTTCTGCAAGAATTTCATTTTTCACTAATTTATGGCTAGAAAACAAAACAAACCAAGTGGATTTAAGACTGGTTTGCTGCAGGCACCCCAGTAACAATTGTTGATTAATCCAGAAGCTAGTGGCTATAATCACAATTTAAATTTTAATTAGCAATATTTAAAATATTAAATCAAGAATTGTTAGAGATGTTCTATGAGATGTTATTATAACTATTATTAATATTAATATTGTTGTAGAAAACAAAATAGTTGAAAAAGTTGGTTTTAGTATTTTCAACACATCTTTGTCTCAGCCATGCATTTTTGTTTTGATCAGAATTTTGTTCAAAATATACAAAAACATTGCAAAGAATGCAATTCATGTTGAGCCATATTTCTAACTAAGAGTTTTTAAAGTATATTTCTTACAAATAATTTATTTCATTTTAAAAAAAAATAAATACTTTATTTAGTATTTGATATCTAATTGAAGGTCATCATCATCTTTGTTTAACATCCCTAGTTTAACACTCCTGGGGTTGGATATGATATCAGTTGCCTTAACTATTTCCTATTGTCTGCCATATTTTTGGCGATGTTTAACTTTTTAATGTCTTCTTCTGCTACCTTACTTGAGGTCTTCTTTGGCCTACCTATTGGCCTTCTACCTTCCACCTCTAGCTCCATCACTCTCCCAAATATATATTCACCATCTCCACTTCAGTATGTTCTAACTATGTATTATGAAGTTAAGAACAAACTTCTTTCCACCCCCCATCCTTTCAAAAAGTTTTTACATTAAGCATTCAAGCTGAGATTGTGGGCCAACATTGATCACCATTTTGTATATTGTAGGGTATGATGACCTTGGAGCTACCCATGATTTTGGTAAATCAGGAGGGTACCATTCAGCTGTGTCACAGTCCCAGAGCAAGTCCTCTACAGGTTCGTACATTACTGAGCAATATAGAAGCAAGGACGGTTATAAAGGGCTGATTCATTATCAGTAGTTCTTGTTTGGCCTTTTTGTCTTATAAAATGGCTTGGAACAAAATATTTATAACCAGATCAATATTTTCTGCCATGCAGGGAAAGTTCCTGCACCAGAATTTTTGTTTTATTTTGTCTTTCTCAAGTTTTAACTCTTTTAAGAGTCATAAGAAAGTTATGAACATGAGGTAGAAATCCTCTTTCTGCTACCATGTTAATTTTGGTTCGTGACAATCACTATAAGTTGACTGACTGCTTTATATGACCATCTTGACCATCATTAGGAGTGACTGTATATGCGGTGACCAATTGTAAAGTTTTAAAATACTATCTTTGTTCATTTTTGGTTACCGTCAGGGTCAGTTGCAAGCCCATCAACAGACCTCTCAGGGACTACGTACAAAGGACAGGCAAGTGAAAACAAATAGGCACTCTTTTAGTTATCAGTTATAGTTTTTATTACTATCACTCTGTCAGGGAATGATTACAAATTCAGCATTCTGAGTATCACTTTACTGGAGTTCTTTTTCTAATACTCCGCTTTGTTTTATTCCCAAAAAAATACTGGAAAAAGTCAGTGTTACTAAAAACCATTAGATCTCTTTCATGCCGTCGCAGTGTTTTGCCTGTTCAGCCTTTATCCACTTGATGTGATGGTAGTCATATGTCCTTGAGATATACATCTTTTAATGCTTGAATTGGATTGTAGTGCAAGTCTTGAATTTGTCTGGCCTTTTCCTAAGTTGTCTGAAAAAGGATCACTGTCTTGCTTCACTAGCTTCAGGCTGGCTCTGCTGTGAAGTTAGCTTTCGATGTGAATACCTGGCCTATTGAAAAATTAATGTGTAATTGGAATAGTATTGGAAAAAAATTAATATTGATAGGATGTTTCCTTTTAAACGAGAAAATTGTTTTTAAAAAGGATTAAGAATTAATAAAATAACTATTACTTGTGCACTTTATCTACAATACAATTTTGATCTTTCAGTGTTGAAAGGTTGCAACAGAAATTAACCCTTGTCCTGCTAAAAACGATTTCATATAAAGTAAAATTGTCCTAACTTTTGAAACTGTATGAAACCTTATTAAATGACCATTCATTTTCTTTGTCTTTACAAGTATATTCTAGGAATGTCTATGGTTTTGACTAATTCTGAAGTTTTTGAATTTTAAGAAAATTAAAATTTTTGGTTTTCAAAAATCTAGAATGTAAAGGGTTAATATCTGTAGAGATTTTTTCACAAGTAGATAAAATTTGCATGTAATCTGGCATAAATATATGATTTTAGTAAAATTACTTAAGTGATATTAGGGTTTCCAGTGATGGCTGTTTTTTCTCGCTGATAACTACCTAATTAACAATTAGACCTCAAGGAAGAATGGGTTATTCGAACTCGTAGCCCATGAGGCCAAGAGGTCTAATTGTTTTAGTATAAACCTACTTATCAGTCAAAAAAGGATGTACAAATTAAATTATTGATGAAATCCCCTGATATTATAGCAAAATGGGGCTCATTACTATTTTGATCCAACATCTTTTCTCTACTAGTAGGCGATCATAAATAGACCTCAAGTAGAGTAGCCAATCAGAATGCAGGATGCATGTTAAATTGTTAGTAGGTTTATACTGAGTAATTATACTAAAACAATTATTCGCCCCTGGCTTAGTGAATATCTAGGTGGATATTCACTTTGCCTTGGCAAAAAATTGTTAAATATGGTGATCTTTTCTTGTGACATGTTGAAATAACAAGTTTGTAAAGAAAAGATTCATGTAAATCATATTAAGGTAATTTATTTAATGAATGTCTTTCCGTTGCAGTTCAATGACAGCAAGGCATTCCTTGGAGGTACCCCTCCTCCTGCCCTCAACTTGCCTGTTGCCGGACAACATGGACACCTCAATACTGCTGGGTTTCCACCCAGTGCTCCCTTCTTGTCGCTGATGCCTCCTGCGCAGCAGCATCATCACCCATCACTCTTTCATCACCACCACATGCAACACCAACACCTTGAGACAGGGCAGTCTGTATCATCACACTCCCAGCGAGGACAGCAGTCCCAGAGTTCCAAGCAGTCCCAGAATAAAGGACATCAGCCATCAGTTTATCAGCAGACTCCATTCTGGTCGGGAACTAACTAAAACAAAATTTACTTCCAAGGAGCTTAATATTTGTCCCTGGCTACACTAAGAGTAGAAATATGAATGCCCTACCCAAAGAAGTGGGCTCAAGTAGAATATTAAAGTACCCCAGTGTTATGTCTCATCTGAATAAGGGATGCACCTGGCACCCAATCTGACTAGGTGATAACTTGTTGACTTGTCTGACTTAGCTTATAATCTGGTCTCCTTGCCCAGGTAGGAGATCAGCCCGTCACAGCTAGCAGCAACATTAATTGGGTGTAAATGATGAACACAGTGTACAGAGTTAACAGTTACAATGCATCAACAGAATGTAAATGTGCTTTGCTATTAATAATAATTTAATAAACT
Organism: Zoanthus sociatus; assembly: GCA_025331085.2. Taxonomy (NCBI): domain Eukaryota; kingdom Metazoa; phylum Cnidaria; class Anthozoa; order Zoantharia; family Zoanthidae; genus Zoanthus; species Zoanthus sociatus. The sequence goes on from JAOBAY020063000.1 coordinate 8,338, forward strand.
TTTCACATCACCTACTGTAGCTATTGTGTTTTATAGCGTAAATTTGAAATAAAGAGTGAATCTGAATACGTTACCTGCAATTTGTTTTGCCTTTTTGTGTAACTATGCAGAGATTTGTTTTGTCTACATGAAGATGAATTAGCTATCAGAAAGTCAAAGTTGAACCATATTTAACTTAACAGGTTTTACATTAATTTGCTCCTTTTGGAGGTTTGCCTGATTGTTTTACATTCTAAACTACTTTAATTCTAAACTAGTTGTCCATAAACAAATTTGGGGTTTGCAGATTTTCGATAACAAATTAATTGTAGGGAATAACAATTACCTCAGACCTTGGTTTGTTAGACCTTAAAGCTAAAAAATCAGATTTCCAGTGATTTTTTTGTAGTTTTTCCAACAACTTTATTATTCCTGCAAGTTCAAACTCAAGAAATTTGAAAACATTTTTAAAACCCAAACTTTCAGAATTTAAGAAGTGAACCTCAAAATGTTGCCTAACTTGATCAGGTGAAGGAGTTGATTGTCTGCAGCCTACCAAGATTGTCGACTTAAAGTGGCATTTTTGCCGTTTTGCAATGTCTCATTCAACACCATCCATGGGCAAGATAAAAATGAGATTTTTTTGACCATTTAATGCCGAAAGTAAAAAAATTTAAGATCAATTTTTCAATACAACAAAATCAGAAAAAATAACCCTTAAAGAGATAATACTATAAAGTTAACACTTTCCATGGTAAACAACATCACACCTTAACAAAAATCTAGAACCGAATAACAAAGTTCTCAACAACTGCAGATTCAGTGTGTCGTGTTGCAGTCAGTGCAATGTGAAAGGCGTAACTGTCCTGTTAAAATTACTCCTGATATGCAGAGAAATATATAAATGTTGTATCAAGATTTGGCTACAAGAAAAACTCATTTTCGTTTGCATTACATATTTAATGAATTTTAAGACCTCAAGAAGAAAATCTAGCAAAGACCTTTTTCAGGCCTTAAATCTGCAAAAACCAAAATAAAGACTTTTAATGACCCAAGGGAGCCCTGTATAAAATATAGAAAAACCCCAAAGAATAGTATATTAAGTAAAACAAAGGTCATAAAGAACCATTTTTATTAATTCCTTTTATAAAATAATTTGGGTAGTACAAGTATTTTGATTCACAACAAATCTGTTTTCATAGCCCGATAAAACACAAATATATGTGAATCTACAGTTTCATGAAAAATTTTTTTACATAATTATGATTATTGTATCTAATCTTTAACTTCGTGTTAAAGTTGGAAAGTAATTTTATAAAGGAAATAAAACATGTATTCAGTGCCATCACAGCAAGGTAAAAATTTGGCAGTCTGAAAATTGTCGAGCAGGTGAAAATGCTTGAGTCTTGACTGTGTTTTGAATGCTACTATATGTTTGCCTTGGTTTTCACCAGGTCATGAAAAACTTATGAAAGGCAAATTGCTTCAAATTGATAGCAAGTCTCAAGATGCTGGCATTCAGCAACTGATAAAGTGGAGTTCTTATGATTCAAAATGTTTAACCTGAAAAAAAAAAACACTGGCATCCCTATCTCTAATCTTAACCTTAGGCGAAATAATGCTGACTGACTCATAATTAACTATTTTGACTCATTAAAAATGACTTCTCACAAAAATGCTGCTGATTTATTCCGGTTCTCCACAGGTATTGATGGCATTGTTTCTCAGTCTGTGTTTAATTTGGTCAACTGCCACATTTTACACTCTTAAACAGTAGACAAGATTGGTGTTTTGAAAATAGTTTTCTGGGATTACCAGAGCTTGATTTTAGATGATTAAATTGGAACAAAACAGTGCCAATCTTGACGTTTTACTTCAAGTAATGATTCCACTGTCTTTGCCGGGACTTTGTTGCTTTATGCTTTTCTTTACTCTTTGAACTGCCACTCCTGTCTGCACATGGGACATTGCTGGTGCATGTGCTGTGAGTGTAACCACTTGAGAATGCAGTGCATATGGAATACATGTGAGCATCGACCCCAAACTGCAGAAGAAAGGAAGACAAATCTTTTATGTCAAAAATAAGTTAACATGAAGATCTAAAGGAATAAATAGTGATTCAAAATTAAGTTAAAGTAATAAATATAGATTAAAAGTATGGCCTTTCCGAACGATGTGGATAGGCTTGGGTGATATATTGATCAGAACAGAATGTACAAATTGAAGTACATAGCATAATTTATAAGCATAAGCTTTCTTAAAAATATATAAATCTTTTGAACCATAGACCTTCATTTCAAAGAACCACATTTTGGTGTTAGAGATTACTGCCAGAAATTTTAGAGCCATCAATCTTTTGATTGAAAGGGCTAGTCGGAGTGGTCTGAACTGCAACTTTGAAATGGTCTAACAGTTATTAGTATAAACGTACTAACAGTCTAACATGCATCCTGCATTCTGATTAGCTATTCTACTGGAGGTCTATTTGTGATAGCCTACTAGTAGAGAAAAGATGGTCGATCAAAACAGTAATGAGCCCCATTTTGCTATAATAGGAGGATTTCATAGATAATTCAACTTGTACATTCTTTTTTGACCGATTAATAGGTTTATACTAAAACAATTAGACCTCTTGCCTTAAGGACTACGAGTTTGAATAGTCCATTCAGCCTATGCCTCACGGGCTATTGACTTGTAGTCCATTCGTCGTTGAGTTCTAATTGTTAAATAGCAGTTTCAAATACAACATTCTTCATGAAACAATGACTTTGCTCTTCATCACTGACATTGCCAAGATACAGGAATATTTCAATATTCAAAAGGGAATAAATATTTCATTTTGCATAATTTTGAATAAAGAAGCAACCTGGCCTGAATAAGGGACCAAGCTATCCCTTGGCTTGGTGCCCATTGCAGTGGCTTCAAGTTAGCTACTAGACAATTGCACACATGCTACCTATACTAGTCTTGTCATTTTTATTTAATCCATTCTATTCAAAGGAAAAAATGGTCTTGACTGGCTTTTCACTTGCCTAAAGGACAATCGTCTCCAGGCACTTTACAGTCTGGGCAGCAACCATCAAATGCCATGCGACATATGCCACAGCTGTCATCATTGGCTGTCCATCTCCAAGTGGCAACTCCATTCCATCTAGCAGTTTGTGTAGATATAATTGATTTTAACTTTCACTTGTAAACTACAAAAATATTTTCATTTCTGTAAATATTGGCTTCACAAGAAATGCAGTAATCTTAAGGGTAGACAATGAGACTGAGAATTATAGGTGCAGAAAGTGCACAGGTGAAATGGGAGCTCATAATGGCCGACAAGTAGAACATCTTATGGTTGATGGAGCAGCTTTATGGGTTGTTGATAACATCTGCTACCTAGGTGATGGCATTAGTGCAGTTGGTGGTGCTGAAGAGAGTGTGATTGCCAGGACAAGATCAGGGTGTACCAGGTATGTGTTAGAAGTTTCAAGCTTAATTATGCTAGTGAAACTTGGGCAGTGAACGCAGCTGACTTATTTAGGTTGGAGTGTAATGATATGAGAATGACCATGCCTTGCTTGGTTGCCTAAGCCTTTTCTTCTTTCCTATTTCCAAGTTAAAGAACCTACTAAACAGGAAAATTATCACCACAAATTAAGGTACACATACCAACCTAAAACAATCTGAAAGATAAAAACATATCAAAAGGGACAAATTATAGGTCAGTGTCAATTTTTAATCTGTTGTACTATATGAGGTAGAAAGATACCGAATCAGACCGTGCTAAAATTTTCTGATGACAGAGCCACAACGTTGGCTCAGAAACTTAAAGTTCCCCATTTTTTAAAATGTTTTACTTAATTTTATATATTTAAACACAGCCAAGAAGCTAGATTTTGCAATCAATGTGCAAGTGTAAAAAATCTCTGCTCCAGTGATCATAAAAGCTTTTTCAATGAAAATATTATTAACAAAATACAGCAGATCATTTTATAAGAAGTGTCTAAATGACTGGCAGCCCATCATGCAACTCAAAACACTAAATAGCTGGCAGTTCAAATTTCTTTCCTGAAACTCCTAAAACGTAAATACTAATGTTACAGTAACATAATGCATTTTTCATTGATAAAGAATTGACCATTTGACTTTTGATGGGGGAGGGGGTGGGTGATTTAGCAAAAACTTTCATGCAGACAAAAAAATCACTAAAAATATTTTTTTTTGTTTTTTCATGAAATAAATTGCCACCGCATAATCAAGGACTACAAAAATTCTTTCAGAAAAAAATCACTCAACTTCCCTTCCCCGCCCCCCTCCCCTTCCCTTCCCTCCTTTCTT
>JAOBAY020063011.1:0-12641 GCA_025331085.2 Zoanthus sociatus
ATGCAATGTTTGTCTGAGTCACGCGGGGGGTCTCATGAGACGTGATCTATTTATAGTATTTGTGCGCTGCGCTATTGAGCACCTTTGTTTACAAATGTATTTTTAGTTAGTTTAGGACATAAACGAATGGGAGAAATACTAGAAAACTTTATTTCGAGAGAGAAATCGAAGAATCACTTGAAAGAAGAAATAGTTTTGGATTGGTGCCAATCTAGAACCAACACACAGGATTTTAAATAACAGTAAGTGGAAATGATTAATCATTGCTATAAAGAAAGCACATAGCCGGTTTCTTGAGTATGTCTTAGAGCTTAGTAAGGGCTAATTAATCAACTAAACAGTTTCAATAAATGTCATAATTGATAAATGGATGAATGTTTCGGACTGTAATCAAGCATGGTGCTCACTGACTGGTGATAAGAAAATTCCAGGAGTTTTCCAGGAGTTCTCCAGGGTAAATAAAAATTTTTTCCAGGACCCAACCTCAGTTTCTCTCTCCGTCTCGGCATGCAAAATTGCAACAATATCAAGTTGAGTCTACATAAAAGACACAAAATACAATCAGGAGTCAGATGCTTCTGCAGGTTTTGGCTTGTGTTGAAAACTGACGAAAATGTTTCCTTAAAATTCCAGGAGTTTTCCAGGAGTTTAGGGAAATTATGTTTTTCCAGGAGTTTTCCAGGGCCTTGGAAGAAAATTTCAAAATTCCAGGAGTTTTCCAGGAATTCCAGGAGTAGTGAGCACCTTGTCAAGTTTAAATCACAAGTTTTTGCACGCTTTTTTGAAGAAAATGCCTTCCCACAGAGATAATTTTGAATGTAGACAATAAATACAATGGGCCTAATGTGGCGCCAATCCCGCACAGCAAGATACATCAGCAAGATATCTCTTTGGATTGCGAATACAATTATTGCTACTGCACTAAACTTGTTATAGTCAAAAATAATTATTGCTACTACACTGAACTTGTTATAGTTTTGAAGAAATATTTTTGAATAATTTTAGATTAGAGGTTTTAAATATAAATAAATAATTTCAAAAGGTCTCAATAGCACAAATGAAGTAACAATTTTTAAAAACAAAACGACTCTTTTAACGGGACATCTTTCGATGTTACTTAACATCATCTTCAGCAATATTAATGTTACAAAGTGACAGAATATATACTGATAGTATTTTAAAAAAATTCGGTTACTAACGAACAAAATCTAAACTAACCTATAAGATGATAACAAGTTAAAAGATATAAACATAAAAATAACAAGTTAGCTAATATGATGACAAGTTGAATAGAGAAACTAAAAAATTAAGATAACAATGTTAAACTGACATGCTCCATTTGTTTGTTTAACTCGGATTTCAACCGTTCGATGAAGTAGCCCTCCTTAATTTTTAACTGAAAACAAACTTGAGCAAAGCCCAATATTTTAAAACAGGATAAATCGCATTTGTCATTACAGTTCTTTGATCTGGCGATATGTTTAAAAATATCCAATTTTTTATCTAGAAAAATGGCTATGGATTTCCCCTGGCCAATATAACGACCTCCACAGCCCGCACAATAAAATTGATAGTCCCGTTGTATTAAAAAAGTTGTTTTGTTTACAAATTAACAAATAAATATATTAATTAGTTAAAATTAATTTAATGACAACTTCCCTAAAGGGGCTTTTCAGTGTCATACTAAAATCCCCCCTTCTTCTCACAGTTAAAAATCCTAACTGATAGGAGGCAAACTAGTTGGCTATTAACAAAGTGTGGTGAATTTGTCCCTGGCATCACCGAGGATAAATTCATTCAGTAGTCCGAGTCGGGGATTTGAACCCGGGTCTTTGCATTCCTAAGCCAACTCAGCTTTCCATCCATCTGGGGTAGGATAGCTAACCTGCAATGGATTAGTGTCCCGTCCAGGGGGAGTCAAAGACTCTCATCCACTTAACACTACAGAAACCGGAGATAAGCGCCGGCTCCATGGGCCACTAGGCTCGTAAAGGATTTAGCTAGCTATAATAATACCACGATGCTTCACTTTCATCAACTGACACTAATTTGTGCTTGTTCCTGTCGAACGCTTGGTGTTTCCTCTATAACTTCATAAAATACAGGGAAAGAAATCTGGATTATTAGTTCTCCTCGAAAATTCCTACCTTTCAACTTTTAATCCTTATTGTTTTAAGCACATGAGTAGAGAAAGAAAAGTTTTAGTTTTGTCAACTGTAGAATGTATCGCAAACTTCAAAATAAAACGTTTAAATGGATATGCCATTTTCCGAGCCTAAGGAGCCGGTACTTAACTCTGGTTGTCGTATTGTTAAGTGGGCTTGAGTCCCTGGATGGGACACAAATCCGTCACAGGTTAGCTCCCAGCAGACGCTGGTACTCATTTGTTACCTACCCCGGAAGGGTGGAAAGCTGAGTTAATTTTGGCAGAAAACAAGATCACACAAATATTCAAATCTCGGCAGAGCCGGCTATCAAACCCGGGACTTTGTGGTGAGAAGGCAGAGGTGATACAAACGGCGCCAAACACGCTGCCCTTTGAATGAGTTAAGGAGTTATTCCCTTAAAGTTTTAGTTCGTTTTCTCTTAGCTGGGCGCCAATGCGTTTGCGCAGGAACATTTTTTAAAACCAAAGTTTACAGCTCAAACTAATTATATGAATGATTTCCCGCGCGTTCAGTAGTTATTAGATAACATTCAATAACCACTGTTAAAGTGTATCATTATAAAAAGCCGTTTTTCAAGCAAAACGACTTCGTTATTAGAGTTGCGCAAGACTCCACCACCCCCTCCCCCACGAAGAAGTAGCGAGAAGAGCATGAGCAGTCGATCAAGTAGTGGTAGCAACAGCTCAGTTGATTTATTCCTGGAGGAGATGGAAGTGAGAAGAAAAAGCTTGGAGCTAATAAGCCCAGGCCCCCATAAGAAATCAAGCTCCCCGGTCAATTTGCACTCGCCAGATACCACGACCGCAGCCAATTCTGGCATTGAAAAAGAGCAAGTCTTTGAAGAAAGAGGTATTTGCGGAAAAACTACTTGTCAGTGCCGACGACTTTAAGTATGCATTCGTTTAACTTTCGCTTGCTTAGCTGCATCAAATTGCGAAGATGCTGTCGATTAATTGAAATGCAATGAACTGAACTTAACAAACTCTAAATGGCAACTAATTATTAAATTCAGAATATGAAACGTTGAAAACATGTATTCATTCATGCTAAATCAGACTGCTCGTACATCTACTTGTAAACACTCAGGCTTCAGTAATAACGATTAATTGATACACTAAAACGACAAACTAATCAGTAAATTCTATGTAAGCTCTTGCTGATAAGTTGCAAGTAACTCCAAAAAGGTTTCTTCCTATGTATAATGATTATATTTTTCTTAGCGGTTTCTTTATCTTGTTGCTGTTTGACTCCAAGTAGTAATATATTTCTGTGATCGCCAATGTGTGTCTGAACAAAAATATGTGTCAGAAGTAAGTTTTTGTGAATACCATGTGTGTCTGTGAACAGCAAAATGTGTCTGTCGTCAATAATGTCTGTCTAAATATTTAAGAGTCTGGGATAACCAATGTGTGTCACAGCTGCAATAACGTATGTTTATGATCATTAGTAAGTGTTTTTATTATATACCAACTATCAAAGTCCATCTTTCTCGTACCCTTATTGGACGAGAGAACATCACGTGCACGAGAACAAGTTTCGCTTTTTTCAGGTAACCAAGCGCTCAGCGGGCAACAATAAGCACTTAATGACTGGCCCCTCGGGAAGCAGTGAGTTTTGTTTCCCCTTGACCCTCAATTTTCCCCGAGGCCTCGGGGAAACAAAACTCACTGTTTCCCTTGGTACCAGTCATTAAGTGCTTAATGGACCAGTAAATAACAAAACCGGAAGTTAATTGTAATTCATTGTAATTTTCAAAGATTCACATATCACAAGTTTGGATACGACAAGAAAGTTCTTTTTAAAAAGCTACTTTTTGTTCTTCTTTGCTAGTTGGTATATAACAAAACGCTTATTGATCTTAACCTCAGGGAAAGCAGTATGTTTTGTGGTCCCTCGAAGGCCATGTTTCCCTCGGCTCTGCCTTGGGAAACATCAGCGGTCTCGGGACCACAAAACATACTGTTTCCCTCGGTCCCAGTCAATAAGTGTTGAGTGAATACCATTAGGGACCTTAAGCAACGAGGACGGGAACGTGAACGACGACGGCTCAGAAAAATTACCTTTCTGGTTTACTCTTTATTTCTTTGTGCGGGTCATTAGGGTTTTGTTTCTTTGCTTTATGCTTTGTGAGTAGAAAAACGATTGAATGTTTCTCCGTGAAGCTAAACAAATACAGAGAAAGGTTTTGCTGTTACGTCCTCGTAGTCTCGACAACTGCAAAAAGGGCCTTTTCACGTTCTAAATTTAGCGACAACTCCATGCAGGTGGCAACTCGGTGCATTCCAACGTGCAGTTATTGTATTTACTATTGTTCTTTGCCATCGTCGTCGGCCTCGCCGTCCTCGTTGCTTAAGGTCCCTATTGTGTGTCTGTGAACAGCAAAATGTGTGCTTCTGTGATGTTGTATATTTTTGTAATCTGAGATATATCTGTGACTAATCATGTCTGTTTGTAACTAGTATAATATATATATTCCGAAAGTCTGCCTAGCAAACTCAATCCCTTTTTACCCTTTAAAGGTTTGGATAAGCAAATTACGGACATTTTAAGAAGGAGATCTCGGGATGACTTGTCGATGCCGGAACTGCAAGGTATTTAATCTATCAAGCTAGGATTTGTTGTTTTCTTTTTTTATGTTTCAATATCATTGTTTTTGTTACGAGCTTCCCTTTAACTCATGTCACAAGATCACTGGACCACTTTTTTTGTTAGCACTTACGTTATTATTCATTATGTTCTTGTATATAACAAGCCAGAATCGGTAGGTTATGCATGTGGGATTTGATTTTTCTCTTCATAATTTTTAGTTCTTATTCCTCTTTGTTACTCTGGTTGGTAACCTGTAGAAAAGCTTCAAAATCTGATTATGATTATGGTTATTATTATCATTATTATTTATCCGTAAATATAAAAAGTATAGCGCTAAAAGTCGAATGCACATGCGCCGTAGACCCTTATGTCACCAGTCAATACTACCGATAGAATGGAATATTTTACATACAAATGGTACAAATGGTTCTAAAACTAGTTAAAAATCAAGGATAAAACTGCAAATTACCCCATAGCATACTAGGTAATCGCACAATGCTGAGAGCTATTAAAGATTTATTTTCAGACTCTTCAAAGTTTCGTCCGATTGTATTATGAATTTGAGTATCCGCCATAAAGGTTTTGCTAAATGTCATTGTAATTGTAAATATTAAAGCTGAAGAGGTCCGTAATGGACGAAACTGTTTTATGAAAATATCTTCTACTTTTACTTAAATCCAGTGTGTGAAAGGAAAAAATTTTAATTTTTTAATATTTACAATTACAATGACATTTAGCAAAACCTTTATGGCGGAAACGAAAATTTTACTTACAAGAAACTAGAAGACATTAGGATAATTTGTACTGGCTTTTACAACATAACACGAAATGGAAATTTGCTTTTTTGTTCTTCTTCTCCTTGCTTTTATGAAATTGGTCCGCTCGTAACCTCCGACTTTGCCTCCGTATGATTTAAAGGAAACTTTTTGGGTTAAGACCTCCCCAGGTATAAACTGTGACTATAGATTTGACCTTCGACACTTGACTTTACGCACGAACAAAATGGGAATTGATAAAATGTGACTTCAGAAGTTAAGCTATTAAATATTCAAAAATTCAGAAAAGAAAAACGAAAGATAAAGAGAAAGAATTAGAAAAAGAATTAGCTGTTCTTGAAGAAAAAAATTAGTCTAGAAGCCGACGATGAAACTTTAGTTAGGTATGAAGTTGTAAAGAATGCATTAATGAAAATTACGAATTCAAAAGCAGAAGGGATAATTTTAAGATGTAAAGCCCGCTGGCACGAAGAAGGTGAAAAAAGCACCAAATATTTCGTAAAGTTAGAGAAACAGAATCACGACTCTAAGTTGAAAAGCTGAAGTATCACTTAAAAATTGAAAAACAAGGTGAAAATCCAAATCAATGCAAAAATTATCGGTCTTTCGAGTGGAAAAGGCAGATAATCCAACCTTGTTTGGCGACATGGTGACTCCTTTTTTCTCCTCTTTGAGTCTGTTAACGTTTTCAAAACGAAATAATTTTATTGTAATGTAATTTAAACTAATATAGATAAATACAACCATGTAAGTAGCTCTTAACAAAGAAGTGTTAATTAAAAGAAGAGAAAAGAAAAAACAAACACTTAACCTTATAACATCAAATGAAAACCTTTGTTTACTCTTCAAGTTGGGTCTCTGTTTTATTGCAGGTAACTCCTACTCAACTAAATTATTTTTATTCATTGCGTTTTAATTTAATTTCTGTAGAATGCGGACACTCTAAAATTCCTTTCTGTTCGTCCTTTTTCTTACTACGCGGATGAGAATTTAATACAGGAACAACAACTCAGGCGTTATCTACTCCAACACCCATTGTTTTGTAATTGAATCATTAGAGAGCTTAAGCACCGGAGCATTCTTCACGACGGCGACGTCTATTTTCCGTGAGTAGACTGGATCGAGAACGGTGTTTTTGGCGCGAATTTTTACCTTAAGCAGCGCGCGTGTTACAAGGAAGGACGCACGCAGGGTAAAAAGGCGCGAAACTAACTTTGAAGATCCCAGTGGTAAACAAACTTTAAATTGTAAAATTGGTTTCATATACGGCAAGAAGCTGGAGCAAAAGTTAGTGTTAAAATATTTGTAAGTAAATTATTTACTTACAAAGATTTATTGACGATTCAGTTGTTCTGTGCTTGAAGCCACTCCTTTGATAAAAAAAAAAAAACTTCGTAGTTCTGACAGACCAACAAAGAGACAAAAAGCGGCTTGTGGGCTTGTGGGCCTGTCAATACGATCGCATGACGTATTCAGAACGCGACATCTGCTGACTTTTGAGTTCCGTTTGGCTTCCGTAACAACGAAGAATGCCCGGCGCTTAAGCACTCTGTTGACAATTAGTCACAAAGTCACGTTAAAGAAATACTCTGCAGTTCCCGACATGCTCTTATATTGTTTTTTAATCTCTAACTATTATATTCTATCTTAATACGGTTTAGATACTTCGTTCTCAACAACAGAAAAAGATGTCAATGAGAATGACAATGCCTTCACAGTTGAACAACGCGATTCGACGCCTGAGGAAAAACGGTGAGTGCAGAATTAAGTGGCAATAAGATTCATACTGTCTAAAATGTCCATATTCCCGAGTTGAATTCATTAATTATATGATTTGTACCGCGGTTATATCAATGCAATGGCGTTATGATACGATCTTCGCGATTATGAACGCAACTTAAGCAATTACGAAACAGAAGCCTGAAAAAAATTCAGACTTCAACGGGACTCGAACCCGTGACCTCTGCGATACCGGTGCAGTGCCCTCACCAACTAAGCTTTGAAGCCACATCTGTTGGGAGCAGGTCAATTTTAGTGGGTGCATCTATGCCATTTTTAAAGTTGAACAACAGTTATATGATTTGTACCGCGGTTATATGCAATGACGTTATGTGACGATCTTTGCGGTTTTGAACCCAATTTCAGCAGTTGCGAAAGAGAAAAAAAATCAGACTTCAACAGGACTCAAACCCGAGACCTCTGCGATACCAGTGCAGTGCTCTAACCAATTGGCTGCGAGAAAGAAGCCTGCATGTGAAAAGAATGTTACAGGCTTCTAATCTTTGACTTATAATACCGGTGTAGCGCTCGAGTTTTGTACCGGGGCGATCTTTGCGACTGTTTATATTTTCCGTACTAGGCGAATTTTAACTTAATTGCTGTGATGTGCGCATAAAATCGTCGGATGTGTTTCTTCAATGTCATCTTTAATAAGATCAAAACTTGTCTTGAATTCTAGTATAATGTACCTTTTCAATTTTTATTTTTGTCTTTTCAATAATTTTTTTTTCTCTTTCTCCCGGTTTATTTAGATCTACGACCCCAAAGGATACACTTATCGAGGACATTAGCCATATGCTGGAAGATTTTACCTCAGAACTGGATAACATGTTTAATTAATCTCGAGTTTTTTATTTAAAAAGTGACCTGAAGAAATCGTCAGCCCGTTGCCGTCAGACTCTATTTTTGGCGCGAAAAGCAGCGCGCGCTCCTGTATGTTAGTGGCAGGAAAAGGGCGCGGGCGACTTTTGTCACAACAGAAGACAGGTCACAACCTTGTAAAAAAAAAGTTATATTTAGGAGAGCATAACTCAGCCAAGAAAAATGTTTTCATGAATGGATTTATTAATCTGACGTTTTCAGGTCTTTTTTTTTTGTTTTTCTGAGCAATACTTCTGAAACTTCAAAAAAACCTAAGAACGATTTTTTGTTTTTGTTAGCTGTGTACAAAATACTAGCTTGAATAAGTTGAAGTAAATAGCAAAAACTAATTGAAGTAACTTTAAGAGAAGCGAATAAGGCCAAACCAAATTGATTTGTTGGGAACGAGTTTTTTTCAAAATAATTCGGGTTGGTCGGTGGGAAAAAAATGAAAATAAAAAAAATATATGTAATTTACATAATTCAGAACCGTGTCACCTCATGTGTTAAAACACTGAAATGTCAGCGTTACTAAAAGGTAGAATACTTGTTTAATTTGAATGAGCAAGGGTAAAAAGAACAACAAGAACTTATTTATCAAAATATCTTGAAAGCATAATATAGTCACGTGTTAAAGAACGAAATTGTTTTGACATTTGTTTGTTTATGTGTTCTCCATGCGCAAACAGAAATCTAAAACCTGAAACTAAAATTGAACGATCACATTTTTTTTTTTTTTTTTTTTTTTTTGTATTTGGGAAAAATGACGGTCGGTCAGATTCGTGGCCCTAATCTCGTTCCCAGATCTCACATTTCTTTTCAGTGAGATCTGGGTACGAGATTATCGTGCCCCAACACATCAATATGGTTTAGCCTAACAGATAAAAAAACGAGGCCTTCTATGTACTTTTAGCCATGTAAAGTGTAACTGATCTTGCATTTTTAAGAGTCCTATAAATATGATTAATTGTATACAAAAACTAGCAGTGTGAAAAACTCTGAAAAGATTGCCGCCGGGTTATTGCAATTTAAAAAATTTAAGATCATTTAAATTTAAACTCTATTTTTGGCGCGAAAAGCTGCGCGCGCCCCTGTATGTTAGTGTCTGGAAAGGGCGCGGGCGGCTTTTGTCACAGCAGAAAGACAGATCACAACCTTGTAAAAAATGATATTTAGAAGAGCATAAGTTAGCACTGAACGCTCTAACGACATTTTTAATTGACACGCAGGAGCTCATGATCGCTAATCAAAATGACTTTGATAGAATATTTTGATATGCAAATTGGAAGTCGCTTGATTGAAGAATTTAACATTTAGGAACCTACTTTTGATTAAATTTAACAATTTTATACTCTAAAACATTAATCAAATCCTTTTCTACTTAAATTTTCTAGGTCGTTATCGAAGGTAAAAGAAAAAATTGTAAGATATTTAATTAAGTATTTATTTTAGTGTTTGGTAAATGCCACCTACTAATAGATTTTCTTCAAATTATTACCCGATGAAACACTTTATTGGTGAAAATGTATGTACGGCTACGCAATCAGTTTTTTCTTGCGCGCAGTAAGTAATTGTTTCTGGAGTTTGAAGCAAGACGTCGATTTATTTGTATTTTATAGGGCATGACGCAAGACGTTGTAGTTATACGGACCTAATTTTTTACTTGGAATTGCTCACCATGGATTCAACAACTGCATCATTTTAGATTAAGTAAACTTTGAATAACCGTTAATTGCGTGTGAAAAAAAGAAACAAATTCATTTTATGATTTCGAAACATCATTTCTGGCTTAGAAAAAGCTCGAACTATTGAAAGCACGAGCCGATTTTTGAAAACCCGGCCGGAATACAGCAAAATACTTAGTGATAAAAAGAATGTGTACTTAATCTATTTTGATTATATTAAAAAATATTAAATGTTCGGTTTTCAATACGTTATGTGTCTTTTATTAGATTGCATGGGCCTAAAACAACTAATGAAAGGTGTATCCACAGAGGGTGAAGATTTCGACAAGTATCTCCCAGAACGAAAGGGGTTTAAAGGAGAACTGAAACCTAAAATTGACTTTTCCTCGTTTGAAAATATAGGCATAGTAGAACAATTGTATGAAGTTTTTTAAAGCTGTTAGTTAAGCAGTTCAGAAAAATTTGATGTTTTGCAACGAATAGACAAAATTTGATCGGCGGCTCAATATGTTATGTCAGCGGCTGTTTATGACGTAAGTTACGATGTTAGGGTGATTAAAACGAGGAAAAAACATGGTTACTATGCGGCTGTTGGCTGGTATTAAAGAAAAAAAAGTCGCAAGACCTATATTGCCCACAAAATATCAACATTTCAAAGCGAACTGCCATTTTTATTCCCTCAATATCGTAACCTACGTCATAAACAACCGCTGACAATTTCATTTGCGACCACGGTGTCGAACCTTTTCTTGAAAGTTTTCTTTTTAATTTACATATTAAATTTCTCAATGTTACTCGACTAATTTGAAAAGAAAAACTTCACAGAGTTAATCTACTACACAAATAGATTCAAATAAAAAAGGGTTAGTTTTAGCATTGTAACTAACATCTGCCAGTACATGGAAGCTGGCTTTCTCCTTTGGGGAAAGCATACATGTTTTCAGTTGACGGTAAGACTTACGGTCATTGTAAAACCGCGAGAAACGTTTTACTAAGTCTTTCTGAATAAAGAATGAAACAAGACAATTAGTTTTCTGCACAAATTTCCAGCTTAGCATAATGAAATCAGGTTATATGAGGTCATGAATACGGGTTTAAGGTAGTTGGTCTTTTCATAAAAACTTACTGATCAATTATTCAAGAACATCCAAAGAGCAAATCAGTGATTGCAAAATGAAAAAAAAAATCTGCTTTTAGAAACTAAAAAATCCTGAACCCAATGTATCTCAGTTGTCTGTCAGCAAATTTTATGGCTTCAAATAGGAGAAACTAAAACGATATTATTAAACGCTTTCAAGGATTTTAAAATACCTTCAAAGACCGTGACAAACCTGCTGTTTGACTTATCTCGTGTTTTAAACTTGATCTTCTTTCTCGTTTTTTCCTCACTACCTAATATAAAGTTGAACTTTAATAGAAAGATTTCTTTCCTCAATATTAGCGGAGTTTCAGTATATTTATCATAGGGCGGACATTGTTGGCGCAGTTGGTAAGATTTCTGCTTTCCGAGACCAAAAAAGTTCCCAGTTCAATCACAGTTCTAGCGAGATTTGAAGACTTCGCGATCTTCTTTTCCGCCTAAGCTAACTCAGCTTTCCATCCTTCCGTGGTAGGTAAACGAGTACCAGTGTTTGCTGGGAGCTAACCTGCGATGTGATGGATTAGTGTCCTGTCCAGAATCTGTCTGATTTCGCATCAAATAATATACATGAAAATACTTGGCTGAGGGCAATGCAGCTTAAGTGTAACACCGACGCAAAAAAAAGGAACACCAGTGAAAGCCAGTAATATCAAGCAAGACCATGACAACAATTTCGTACGGCGCGGAGACTTTGAAAAACCGTTTTCTCAAATGCAAAAAAATAACTTCATGTTTACATTCTTTTTTTTTATAAGATTTTTTTTTTTCCGACCGAGGATGGATATTCTTATTTTTTGGCCGATTTTAGGATGAAAATATTCTTACGAGTATCCTTAGTTTCGGGAATATCGGTGACATGAAATTTCCGTTCAAAATTATTGTGGTATCGAAGAGCTTCAAAGGAATTAAATACTAATAGATCTGTATATGGCTTTGCCATCTGGGATTAGAGTGCAATAGACCATTTCACAGTTCCTGAAAGGTAACCAAGCTTCTACATGCAACTGAGACTTACGGTGACCTGACACAGTTAGAGAAGTGGAAATAATAGAGATTTCCTTCTTATTGTAATTATTTCCACTTCTCCAACTGTTGCAGGTCACCCTAAGCCTCCGTTTCGTGTAGAAGCTTACTGTGAAATGGTCTATTGGAATACATGTAATCAGTAATTTTATTTTTTATCAAACATGCAAAACTATATTCTTAACAAAATCTGAGCCCCAGCATTATTAAAACATTCTTAAAATTTGACCAATTTCAGCCTCAATATTCTTATAAAGTATAATCTTATACAAAAAAGAGTGTATATTTAAAAAAATTATTATACGGTTTTTTCTCCTTCAATTTGAAATTTGAGTTTTTCAAAAAGCTGAAATTGCACTGGCGGATGCCAAGCGTGTAAATTAATCCAAATTGAACTTGAAAGTATATGAAACCCTCCCCCCGGGGGAAGGGGGGGGGGGAATTCTCCCTATATTGGTTTTTAGGGGTCAAAATTGACAATTTGGTATTTTTTAGGGGTTTTCAGAGAAAAATCGAGGTAATTTCAATGGAACGGTATTTTGTAGGGGTGCAAAAACGAAACGACGAAGTCATTTTTTCGGTTTCCTCCTGTTTTAGTATTTTTTTAGGGATCATTTTT
>JAOBAY020063022.1:0-22005 GCA_025331085.2 Zoanthus sociatus
AGAGTGAAGTGACTTGGAGGTTGCGTATAGAACCCTAAACCGCTGACAAGGGAACGTGAAGCAAGAGAAGAGGACAGAGGAAGACGTCCGGCCCTGAGATAATTAACTTGATAATTTTATCCTCAGATGTTTTTAAAATATTATTTATACAACCAAATCAGTAATCTTTAGTTGCGGTCCAGAAACTGTCATGTGTGTGTAAGAAGACGGAAGCCTTGTTTGTGGCAATGCCTAAAAATTATGAGCAACAAGTGTCGGCAAAACTTACTGGCTCTTATAAAAACAAGCGTACATGTATACAAATAAATAAAGAAAACAGAACTTTAAAGTCCTGCAATTTGTTCTTGTAAAATTTACATGTAATTTTCCATGTATTTTACTTTAATTGCAAACAATGAACTTTTAGAATAAATATTGTTACTGGACTCTGTTATCATAATTAAAAATGTAGAGTTATCTTTCAGAGTCTAAGAAAAAAAAACTTGAATAAAAGCAGAGCTTTCGCAACCATCTCGGCCGCTTCTTCAGTGCTTGTGACGAAACCCTCAGGTGGTTGCGAAAGCTTTGCTTTCAAGTTTTTTTCTTAGACTCTGAAAGACAACTCTACATTTTTAATGAACTTTTACTTTACACTAGCTATCGACTAGTTGCTGATTCTATGATTTCCTGCCATAATGTAACAAAATAAAGTTCTAATTTCACTATTCCTCAGCCGCGGGTCTGTTCTTAGAATGTCGTTAAATTTTGGCCGATTTTCAGCCTAAAGTTCTTTTTAAAATGTTTTTTATAAAACGAAATGAGTGTATTACTGAAAATAGACTAAATGTTTCTCAGAAAAAAATAACGACAGATATGCAATGTTACAATTTTTAGGCCAGTTAATGAAACCCTATGAGGCGACCGTTTATGATGCTTTTCTTGAAAAGAAGAAATATTTTATGTTGTTCATTCCAAATTTTTTGAACAAATTATTAAATTAAGGAAACACGTTTTTAGAGGGTCTACCTTCCTGTAATCTGAAATTAACTTCATACAATGACAACTTCAAGTTGGGAGTTTTTGCGATTTATCTTAACTTTTATCTCCATTTTTAAGGGAATGTATGATATCAACAAAAACCTAACCCGAGGCCAATATGGCACAAACAAAACGGAGACGAAAGATATAAACAATTTCACTTTTATTATTAACAATTCCATAATAGATTTCTTCTCTTTTTTGAACTTTAAATCTTTTTACATTAAATAATCCTAAGAAGAGGAAGTGGGAAGTTTGACTTGATTTAGAATAAAGAGAGTTACGGATGAATTTTTGAGAGAAAATAAGATGAGAAATGGAGAGGCGAATTTTCAGTTTTACTGGCTAGTAAATTCAATAGTCTGAAAAAAAGCTTTAGTTGTCAGGCAGCATTAAATTTTAATTCCTATGACTATTTACAGTGCCTTTGAAACTTTAGAAAAGGAAAACTAAACGCACGAAATAAGTTTCAGACATCTAAAAGTTTGGTGCAAGATCTACAAGAATTGAAAAGAAGATGTAATGGAAATAAATAACTTTTTTCTTGTCTAAACAAAGTGTTTTAGCATTCATCTCAGGCTGACAAAAGTTTAGGTGGAAACTGATATCTCTCTATGGATTGGGAGTTCAATCAGTACCAACACTATTCTAGCCGAATCTTTCTTTGACTAATTGCATTAGTTTCTTTTTTCCTCTGTATAAAATTTTCATATTGTTCACTAAAGCAGCAAATCGTTTTTCTCCTTCCGGAGCAAGCTGAAAGGTTTCCTTTGCTTTCATGAGAAAGTCAATAAAGTCTGAATAGTGTTTAGGGCTGATGTGGTTGAGTCTACTGTGAGTAGTGGTCACATAGGCGTTAATAGTCGCCTCCAAGAGTTGTCTCAGGGGTTCCTTATCACATCCTAGGTACCTGTTACACCTAAAACTCAGGTCACAACTAGCAGTTGGTGTGAAGGTGCAACGGTACAAGAGATCAGACAGCACTGTTGGGCAGTGAATAGATTGGATAACTAATGGAATAATCTGCGCTAGTTTGTCTTGACCAAGAGAGTGTGCAAGCGTGCACGCCCAGTGGATATCCCCAATGGAGGGATGAGTGTCTTGGTTGAAAGCTAAAGTAAAATGTTTCATCGCTAATGTAGCAAGCTTGAAAGCTCTCGCGTTGTGCCCTCTATGTTCCATATAACGTGCAATGGCAAAAAGTTGCGTTGGACGAATATTTGAGGCCGATTCTAAAACCAAACGATAGGCAGCTTCAAAAGCAATGACATCCTTCTCACAAATCGTTAAAGCAGATAAGGTACAAAGTTGTGGGCTGCGGCTAGCGCACTGCAAAGAGAGGGCTCGCACACAGCAGAGAAGCGCCTCTCTCTCTTTTGGACTCAGCCCCAGTTTCTCAGCTGTTGCCGGTGACATAATGGTAGTTGCAACAACTGTTGTCGCTTCTGTCGCCGTGAACAAACTGCTCCAGCTTTTCATTATAGTACTGAGTGCAGAGGTACCAGCCTCAACTGCACACTCTACTAACCACGTGACCATCTCGTGTCGACGCCAATTACCGCGCTCAAGGGTCATTCGAAGAACTTGTAATCCTAACTCCATAGCAACGTTGAGCATGTCTCGATCATACTCAGAATCCGACGCTCCAATGTTTGTTAGTTTCAATGCGTCCTGCGCAAGACGAAACAATTGCAAAGGAGAGTGAATATGACGTTGCGCACAGACTTGAACAGATTTGAGTTGCTCAGGATGTCCTTTAGCTGATGTAAGCATATGCGACGCAAGCTCACTCTGCTGAGATTCAAGATGTCCTAAAGTAAACCACTGTGACGCTCTAGTGCGCATGTCCATACCCCGCTCGATATCCGCAGCAGAGTCTAAAAGGAGAAATCGCATTGCGCGAAGTCCAACTCTAAAGGCCAGCTTTGGATCACGTGGTAAAAGAATTCCGTACAAAAATCGAGCAAATGTATGCATCGGAATGCTTGTTGGATGAACTCCTAGTCCGAGGCCACTAAACGGCCCACTGCCAAGCAGAACTTCAATCTGCTCGTACAAAACCGATAGAAGCCTGTCATCGAAAGTTAACAGGTTGAGTTGGGCGATTAAATGTTCTTCCTGTCGACAAGCTTTATCCTGTGCATAGAATCCCACAGGCATTGTTCTTTGCTGTCCAAGCCCAAGAAGAGCGACTTCCAAAGCAAGTGTTAAATAGCTTTCAGACTCGTCTTCTGAGCCCTGGACAGTTGTGTGAGTATATGAATGAAGATCGTTTAGTTTTGTGGTTCCCTTGCAATCATTATCACTCATATCAAAGTCAAAGCTAATATCATTGTCGATTTGAGATTCCTCAATTAAAGTGTCATAGAGTACAACAATTGGTTCCAAAGGATGGCCGATCCACCCTTCCACATATTCATCCTCGTCAATTTCTTCATATAACTGCTCTTCAAGTTCCTCTTCAGAGCATTTCTCAAGCAATGACTGGATTTTGTGGAGTTTGTGCAACTGCTCCTCCTTCATGCCACGTGCAATTGCTACAGCTAACCGCAAAGCTTCCTCTGTATAACCATGGGCCCGCAAAGCATCAACTCGAGCTGCTGCTATTGGTACATTCTCTGCAGGTAAAGAAAGCGCACATTTAGCATTACACAAGCAAAATGCCAGCTAGATGAGTAAATTCTTTGCTAGCCGAGTGGCCTAAAGAGTTAATGCTTTATATCTTGGATTCTTTTAGTGAGAGTCTTTGCTTTACCCTAAATGTTACACTACAAGGAAAATCCATCGCAGCTTAGCTCCAGCAGACTCTGATAATCTATTTTCCGACCTTTTTACTTGTTATTATAGATTTTAAAATTTTGTTAAATATTTGAAAAAAAAAAGTTAGTTTTCACTGACAATTTTTTTTTCTAATTAAGGCGAGACAGCCAAACTTAATTTTTAGAAAATTGAAAAAAACATTTAGATATGAAGATCATTATATATTTCCCAGCTTGTAATGAATTAAGATGTGCTTAATTCGAGCTCAAAACATATGTGGTATGCTTGAAAACTATGTGACAAGGAATAAACAGCTTCATGTGCGCATGACAAATATAATCGGGCGATTGTTTAGGCCCTCTTCACTATATACGTCGCGCAATTGTCGAATTTAATGCAGACAAATTTATTTCGAAGCTATCCATGCTATAAAATTCGACGGTCCTGCGACGTATAAAAGGAATTAAATTCGTCTGATGATTCGACCAAGACGTTTTATCTGTCTGTCGAAGACGGATAAAACGTCTTTACAGCATCTCCTTTCAGACGTCGCGCAAGCCTGTCGCATTAAATTCGTTGTCTGAATAGGACGGACAGCACTTTATGTCCACTAATCGACAAAGATAATGTGAATTAACTTCGTCTGAATTATATTCGATGTGTGAACTAAGCCGTTAATATGATATACATGTATCAAGTATTGAACTAGACAGCATAATTTTAGATTTTGTTTTTTATTTTTTTCTCCTCTTATCTTAAGTTTTTGGCCTAAATGTTCCTATAACAGGAAGTGAAATTGGTCTAGTCTAAAAGAATGGAAAATTTTATGTTTGCTTACCTGTCCAAGTCAAATAAACTTGATCCTCAGTTCCCCGCAAAATTCGTTCTAGTTTTGCGTCATCCCAATTTAACCCACACGCAGTAATAGCTCGTGAAAAGACAGTTTGCCTTGGTCCTTTTTTTCTGCGTCCCTCAACAGAAGGTTCCTCACTACGCCGTTCGTCAGGGTTCTCCAAAGGGCACACTTCCAGCTCGCCCCAGGCTTCCAATTCTTTTTGCCATGAATTTTTTTCTGCCTGGTTACTGTCAGGGTTAAGGACCACGCATACCCACAATGCACCAAGCTGGTCCCACAGCTGTCTACACTTGTCATTCATGTTTGTTCCCTGTTCTTTCCAAAGCTGAAGACGAGGATCTTCGAGGAATTGCTCTGTTATCAGTTTGAGCATGCGCGAGCCATTTTTGTCTTTCACACGAAGCATCTCACGTACCTATGATACAAAACACAAGAATTGTGTCATTTTAAATTTTCTAGGTGCATCAATATTTGTGTTTTTATGTGCACAAAGGTGTTTTACCGTGAACTAAAACACTTCGATTTATGATATTTTCACTAGTGAAAATATGAAAAAGTTTAGTATCAAAAGCTCTGGATGTACGCGCGCGTCTTAAAACAATTTCCCGCCAGTTTCTCATCGATTGTGTCTGCAGCAATATGACGACTCCTCGCCCTCGGGTTCTCGTAGAGGTTTCAAACGACAATCTAATTCATTTTTGCATGATAAGTTTTAATCTTTTACTCTCAAAAACAGCTCGCATATTTCGAATTTATCTGACTTTGAGAAAAGTAGCATTGGATTAAAATGTTTTCGTTTCTGAATATTCATTGGTGCAATGTTATTAAAAAGTATTAAAAGTATTAAAAAGTTACTTTGTTGTTTAAATTATATTAGATTTAGTATGATCTAGTTCTGTAATAACTCACCTTAGCAAACATAGATAACAACTGCTTCCCACTGCTATAATAACCCCCTTGTGACAAATAGTTGCGGACTTGTTCTCGCACTTGCTCTGCATCTAGATGCCAGCAATTATCATCATCCACACTAGCGCCTGCAGTAGGGTCCGGCGCACCCGGTAAGCGGTTAATCTCTGATTTACTTTGAAGGATTTCATCTGCAAGTCTTTGAGCGGTCGGAAGGACTTCCGCTTGGTGCTCTGTGATAAGGTATTGAATTAACTTTTGAAGCTGGTCCCGATTCATTTGAAGCAAAGTTTCTGATATCGGAACTCTTAAAGTCACTTTACTGGGATTCCGTATGCGAAATAGAGACAACGCAACAACATGAGAACACCATAGAATGTCTTTACTGCCACAGGAACATGCAACAGATGTAATTTTGCAACGGTCAAAGTTAATGGACACTTTGTATTCTTCTGTTTGATTACAATGCGATCTACTGTCCTCTTCGATAACCTTTCCACTCAAGTGAAAACCTAGAAGAAAGAAAAATAAGATAATGGGTTAAACACAAATAACTTTAAAAAACAAACGAAAAAGAACAAAAGATGAAAGATATACAATTCAAGTGTGAATATTGCTTCATATCAGTGAATTTTGACTAAAGTATTTCATTGGATTACATCTTAATTATCTTACCTCCCCATAGTTAAGTAGTTACTGAAAAAAAAAATAACATGACAGAGGTCTGTCATTTAGCTTTCTAATGCATTTATGCTGTTGTGATTTTAGCACCATATTAGGCATTTAGTTTCAGTGCAGAACCTTTGGTAGATCAAGAAAATCTTTCAGCTTTGACTACGTTCAAAACTTCCAGTGAAACACTGCCATAACTGAACACTTATTTGGCCTATTTTTAATGTCACAGAAATCTTAGCTTTTGAACTTAAAAGAGTAATTCTTTTGCATGTTCTGTCAAAACAATTTACGGGGGAGGCAACAAAACATTCAATATTTGCGTCTCTTGCAACACGCAAGTTGGGACCGTTTAAGCGGATTAGATTTCCACCTATTCTCCGTTATCAGAAATTTTATTTTTGCCAACCGCTCATAATTGAATATACTTAATCCAGATTTCTAAAAATTCGATTAAAATCGGTATTTTGTTTTATTACTTTATACATTTAAGATAAGCACGAAGTATGACTTAAAACAAAAGTTCAGCAACTGGTCATATTCTATAAGTTCGCGAATCTACTAATATCTTATAATGATTTCTGGACCTTTGTAATTCCGTTTCCAGAGCGCTATTAAAACCAAACGATTAAAGAGTTAAGCTGATTTACATACATTTGAATAGACAAAACGTTTTAACGAGGTTTGGCTGGCTTAAGTGGCCGAGAATCAAAAAGTAATTTACTTTTGACACACAAACCTCTATATGTCGGAATGCCATGAATTAATTTCCAAAAGTCCTTAAAACGTTAAAGTGGATTTTAAAAAAAGGATGCTTACCTCAACAAACATGAAAACTAAAAATAGAAGCTTGAAAAAAAAACCCTTTCAATTAATTGTCATACTTAAAATCTAGAAACTCAAACTGTTAAAAATTTCTTGTCGCCACTTGCTTTTAGGAATGAGAAAACAATTAACAAGAGGAAAAATATTTTCAAACAGTTCTAAAGTTTAAGATTCCTTTTTTTGGTTTTCTCGTATCTAATCGACAAAATCTTTCTGAGGTCTTTTTGTGCTGCTGTCTGAAATACAAATATTAAAGAAAGCAATTGCGGCTTTTGCCGTTACGGGCCAAACAAGACGCAATCTTCATGCTGAGCTTTTTAACAGCACATGCAGGAATTATCTCGAACATTCAAATTTCCAATAACTCAAAGTTTTTGGTCTCTTTCAAATGCCGTTAGCGATAGCATTTAAAACTTTATACATAATGCATAGATATCATATTTTTTAGAGTATAATCGCTCAGAAGTTAATTATGCTGGTTTCTATAACTTTTGAACTTGAAATTCACATTGCCACCTTGAATAGCTTGATGGCATTTTCTCTCGATAGATATTCTTAGTTCAGAATCCCGTATTATACGAGATTTCATGAGGTGATTTGTGCAAGAACTACTCGTGTTATTCTTTTGAAAAAACTTTTTTAAAAAGCATTTTTTTCTCGTGAAAATTTAAGTATAAAAAAGCTAAATTCAATCTTGACTGGGCCTGCTAAGTCCATCATTGCTTTGCGTTATCAATTTTAAATGAAAAGTACGGCTTAGCTAGTTTTTTTCTACCGTAATTTCGAAAGCGCCTATATGTCACGCCTTTGAAAAACAGAAAATGGGAAATGTTGATATTCCTCCAAAGACCAAAGCAAAGTTATAGAAACTTAAAAGCTTGCAACTATCTTCAACCGCAATATACTGACAGTTTTAAAAATGATAACTCATTTCGGTAGCGTTAAATTTTGCGAAAAACTTTTTAAAATTCTTAAATGTTTAAAAAGTGTCCAATGTCATTTTGCAATCTACCGCAAACTTGGTTTTGAATAACCATTAGTATGCCTTCGAAAAAATATTTTTGATACTCCAAAGAAGAAAGAAAATGCGGAAATCTCTGGTTTACCCTTTTTTCATGTGATAGACGCGCGCCTTGCTGTATAATTGGGTTGAACCTTCCTGTTACAGAAAGCTCGCTCATTAGTTTCTCTGCGTGCAAATGTTTCCTTCACGTTACCTCACACAAGTAACCCGTACGGAATTCGCTGTGAGCTTAGAGAAGAATTACTAAATAAAGCAACATACTTCATTTTTGCGATGGCTTTGAAATGAAAGTTGCTTTGTTATCCATTTTTGGCATCCCATGAACAAGAAGATTTGGCCACCTCGGCGTTCTGAATTTCGTCCAAATCGTTATTTAAAAATAGGATTCAAAACTCTTTGATATTTCAAATTTCGACATATTCTTGACATGCTAAGACGTAAAAAATGAATTGGATTTTGAGAAACCAGCTATCTTAAAAAAACTTCTTTTTTATAGCAAATTTTACTAAAATTTCTTAATATTTACGTTGCAGATAGGATCAATAAAAATCAAAGAAAGTTCAGTATTTGTTCGCCTCAGTTCTAACTTATTAGATAATTCAGAAAAATACCACACACATACACACTATCATATACATATATATACAATAGAAAATTTAATATTTGACAAAAAAAAGTGATATTAAAAATAATTCCAGCACAAGCACATAAAAAATATTTAAAAACTATGCTATTTAGATTGAAGCCAAGAGATATGGTTTAACAATAAAAACGAGGAAAAATGACAATAGTCACACAAAGACGTAAAGAAACCCAGTAAAAAGTTTATACATCAAATAATTTTGGAAAACCCCACATACATAAATATTGCACTTAAATCCAAGACTTTTTCACAAATAATTTCACTGTATATAGCTTGCTATTTGATTGATTCAAGCTGATTAAAATTTCTATTGGAAATTCAGAACGCTCTCAACAGAAATAGATAGCGGCTGTGTATTTTACATACGAGAACAATACCGCCGACATAGGGGCGCTGCAACTCTGTTGGGTGAAAACACCTCATTTTCACCTTAACTTTTTATATCATCTTCTTAAAACAACGAAAGGTTCCATTAAAGATATTCCCTTCAAAATGAGCCGAATCTGACATAAGGTTTTTGAACACTATTCTACTTCCTGTAACGCTGTCTCTAGCTCACCAGATTTCGCGGTGTTTATGTTTACAACTCACAGAGAAAGTACGGGGGTTCGAAATATTTTTAAAATATCTTACCAACTTGAAGTACATCTCTCACAGAATTTTTTTCCAACAGCCACAGTCCCCTTTGAAAGGGCAATTTCTTTAAATCGCTCTGACAAACTGACGCATGAAGAGACGAATACATACAGATTTCTTTCTCGTTCCTTGGGAAGGACCAGTAACCGATTCTCAGCTGAACAGGTTCCGGGATGCGTGAAATGTTTTCTTCTACACGCTGAAAAGGAATATTTTTTGCCACGCATTGTGCGCTCAAATCTAGCAATGATAACGGTTGGTGAAATTTCATTTTCTTGCAGCCCGATTGAGAAGTTACAAAGTTTTCTTCCACCGACGATTCTCTGCGCCTCTTTCTCTGTTGGGCCATGATGGTATAGTGAAGTGGTCTGAACACAGTCCTAACGTAAACACACTCACAGAGTTGAGATGAGGCAAAACTCGGCAGGAGTCCGATCCAACAGGAGCCCGTTATGAAGTTTCTTGATATACCACAGACAAAATAACTTCTTTTTGCAATTTCCGTGCATTCACTTCCGTTCTTTTATCACGTTCAGCTCCTAAAAGTGAATGAGAGGGATAAAAAAAGTTTCAAAGTGTCCACTTGAGTCATTTTTCCCTTCTTAGCTATTTTATAAATATTGATCAAAGTCTGAACTCTCCCTACCTGCCCACCAGCTGGATGTTGGTTAATATCTCCGGCAACTAACCGAGTCGACACACCATTATCATACTGTATATCTTGTGGGCAATGTAGGGGGTTTTCGGTTGCGAATTTATGCCCGAAAAGAAAATCTTTTCAAAGCCGGTTCAAAGTCTTAATCCTTCTCATTTAATCCCACAAAACATTATTTTGACAGAAAATTTTTTGAGCGCTAAGAAGGCTTTTTACATGCAGTCGCGCTGACGCAGGATTTGAGATAAACTGAGGTTTGATGGCGACACTATGTCTGCAACAGAAATACACGTGGGGGCCGCAACACTTTGATTGACACCTAAACCATTATTAAATGTATAATTAGATTAATAGAAATTTACACTAAAGATGACGTCACCGACAATGTTATTTTGAATCGAGATATCAAGGAAAGACTCGGCGAGAAAGTCGCTGGCATCGGCGATTTCATTCAAGTTTATTTCGTTGTATTGGAAAGTTGGCATCATTTGTATAGAACTGCGGCTTTTTCGTTCAAGCTGTTATTCAACAAAGAAACAAAACGAAAAGACAGAAGACATTCAAAGAGTGTCACACAAACTGATACTAATTCTTATTCATTCCATTTATTCTCCCCGGGAGAGAAAACCTGCTTTCTGAGCCAGTCTTGCTGGCGCCGGAGTTACAATGGAACTCTGACCATATGCATTTCAAATTTTAATAACTTGGCGTGAATTCTGTTTTCTGTTCCGAGTTTGTTTATTATCGAAAAGAGTCTCTGCTTGACTCCAGAGGATAAATTTTCGGCTTTGAAGCTAGAAATTTTGTGTTTTGGTCGCGTGTGATAGCAAAACGAAGATGTTGTGTGACAATTTTAAAGGGTTTTTGAACGCCGGAAATGAGTTCTTAACCGGCACCCAGGCTCCACAGAGGCTGTAGATCTGTATGGATTGTTTGCAACTCGGCGACGCGGCGTCTCCGGTTGACAAAAGACTTCTCCTACTGATATCCCCAAGAAAGCTGATGTTGAATTTGTGCTATTTGAGGTATTTTAAGGTTTTTGCGGAAAAGCGATGAAAACCAGCCTCCCGCGAGGCGCAATACTCTTGTTTTCGAATTTTAATTACACGATGAATTGAAAATCTCTAAATCATGCCGGCATATTTGAACGAAACCGACAGAGAAAGTTTCTTCGAGGAATAAGACAAGGTTTGCCGTGGGCCTAATAGTTTTATTAATCTCTCTTGAACTTGTTAGCAGCCAAGCTTCAATAAGCAGATATCTTTTTGCACTTGAAAATTACCACCATCACTCACTAACAATTATCGCGCACCTCTAGAATTTGAAAAGATTTCTGTCACAAATTCATTAGCTTTGACACGTTTGCTTGAACGGTTTAGGGTTTTTGTCTTTTTTTCTACGTTGCAGTTTTTTTAAAGTAGAAAATATATTTCGTGAGAATTTGTTTTTTTCTTAAAAGCATTTGGTGGCCTGAACTTCTTCCCCTCCACGATGTTTTCAAAGTTCTATGTGTGCTCTCTTGAGAGGTTTATTTTCACCCGGCGCCCGCGCGTCGCCAGTTCTATTTGTGTTTTTAAATGACTTGATTATGTTAGTTTTCTATTCATATTTTCTCTTCACACAGTATTTATACAAGGAAATGACATATGCCCATTTGTGAAATATGCAAAATATGTTTTTCGTTGCAATCAATTTAGCATGAAAACAAACGAGGCGACAACTTTAGAAAAAGAAAGTGCTTTTTGATATTGATCAGTAACACAAAAAGTTTACAATCATAAAACAATGTAACTATTTAGATAGTTCTGGTTTCGTTTGTAGTCGACAAATTGATTATTAATTTTTTTCATGGTCATTCACATGTTCATTCAGGCCTGGAAATATAAGTTTGAAAAATATTTTTGTGGTTTATAACGTATTTGATTCTGAACCATTACATACAATGTTCCGACTCTATGGATATGCATCACATCGAGTCAGACAGTGCATAAATAAATAGGGCTGTATTTATTTCGGGACTTCAAAAAAAAGCCTGTGTTATTTTGTTGATTTATACAATGAAATTGAAAACGCTGTGAGAGTTATCGCTGAAAATTGTTAAATTATTGTCTATATAAAGAAGCATTTTTCTGCATTTACTCATAGAGTGTTTTTTCTTTTACTTAAATTCTGATTATCGTTCGGTCATACGGTACAAAGTCCTCAATTCCCCCTTCTCATCGTATCAAGGTACTCAAAAACTGTATCTTAAATTTGTGCGTTCACTGTCGAATATGCCATATATTGTGCTGATAGTTTTCTCTTCGTTTTGAATTTCGTTAACTATAGCCTTTCTGTTATAATACTGTTTCAGTTATTCCTTTAGAAATAAATTGAAGCATAAATTGGACGACTTTAAAAGCGCATGACAAATGCAATACTACGATCGCGAGACCTACTCAACACATTTTAGTTTGCTTCATTCAACAAAGTCAAAAGAATCTGAAATTTTTCCTTTGGCTTAGTTCAATAAATCATTGGGGTTTTTTTTCTCCAAAAACTTATTTCGTGCTTGAAATGCTCGCAAAAGTTTCGAAGGCCGTCGCTTGAAAATAGTAGAGAAAGATTTTAAAATTTGTGGGATTTGTTCGAAGTTTCTCGCTGCTTGCATAATGAAAAGCTAAAATGCCGGAGTCGATAAAGAAAAGTGCTCGCACGCTCGTTGTACTGAGGTCACATTCGATACGCTTTATACTACAATTAGATAACGTGATACTTCTTATGAAATTTACCTTAAATTTTAATCAAGAATACTTTACAAAAAATGTTTGCAGGCAATATTTGGAACCACCTTGGTACCGTTTTGAAAATTCACTTCAATTCATGCAGTCACATCAGTCAATAAAGTTCTTCAGTTTTAGAATTAGCATAGCAATGCTATTTTATGAATTTTTTAAGATATAACCTTCATTTTGAGAGGTAACTGGTGACGATCCTTATTAAAAATCCTGAACCTTTGTCCACAAGGCATCAATACACTTTTTTCATGAATTTTCCTTTCCAATAAAACGAAAATCTTTCTTATTGCATATTGGGCCCTTTTTAAGTTCATAAAATCTTCAGTTCTACTGTCAGGTTTACATTTGTCTTACTATATTGTCTTACTATATTGATTTTCCTGTTTGCCTTGTGTAATATGTGACAATTAAGAATTTTCAGCTAGTTAGAATGCAAAACAAAAACTGACCAACCTGTCTTGAGTTGAGTGTCTTGCATTAGAAATCGTCTACCGTCGTTATAAAATCCATATCAAACAACTAAGTATTCAAGATATGTTTTGTTTGATTTACTTTCAACTCAGAAAACAATTTCTAGGATAATGAAAAATTATGATACCAGTTGATCAACTTTGTTAAAATTATACTTTTTCTGATATATCCTAGATACATTAAAGACTAAAGTGATCGTTTTTGTTTTACAACTCGACAACTGCCACTTTGTTAGTACTCAAAATTTCTATTTCAAAAATTAATCATTTTCTAAAAAAGTTATTTAACAGCAATGCTGTTACGTTGTGTTTTTAATACCAGCTGAATTTGTGACCTCTACCCGAAAATCTTTTGTAATTTCAGACATTTTAACCAGTTCACTTTATATTTGTGTGTAAAACTATATACCTCATGTCCTGCAGCTTGCTTACAAGCTAAAAATCACAAAAAATGTTGATTAAAAGGAAAAAAGGTGTTTTATTTTAAGATAATAACAATTGCCATTACATGTTCTTAATAGGCGTCGATGCGGGAAATGCTTGTCAAAATGGTAATGATTTAAAGAATACAATCATTTAATGTTCGGCCTGCCTGCATTGAAATCAACATTTTAACACCACATAAATCTCTCCTTTTTATATTCGGAAGCCATTTTTGAATATCTCCGAGTTAAGTAATATACTAATAAGGAATTGACTATTGTAATGTCTTTTGTCTTGCAAAGTTTCATTGGCAATACAGGCACACTTGTAAATTAAACTACTTTGAAATATATTGCATCAAGTAAATTGTTATGTAAAAAAGGACAGCAGAAATAGAAAAATTCTCTTCATCACAGCCATTTATAATGCGCGCTAATCCCATAATTTTAATTTCTGTCCTAATTTCTTCTCGCCCTTCATTATATTTCCTTTCTGAAACGATTATTAAATGAAGTTGCAGTTTTAGATAGTTTGCTTTAATTGAAATTACAAGTTTCCGACTGCGACAAACTGAACAAAGAAACTTATTATCATCGATTAACTGGCTATTTTAAAAGAGTTTTGCCAACCGGAATATAATCTGAAGAATCCAAGTCGACTTTATTAATACTGCCGTTTGTATGTTAACTTTTTCTTGTGTTTTGGTCCCAATTTGAATAGCTTATTTTCTTAAATTCCGTATATAGTTATTTTGCAATTAACGATTTTGAATAGAAATGCTTCTTTTGTTCTCATTGGTGGTAATAACCTTTTAAAAAAGCTGCCATTTCGTTCTTCTGCCCTTGAACAAAAGAGCAATGCCAATAAATTATCTATATGATTTTACAAAAAAAAAATGAAAACATCACGTAGTTGAAAAACAGCCGCAACGTTTAAACTTTTGCACGCAATTAAACTGAAAAATAAAGGAAAAGGTAAATCAATTAACAGAGAATGCTTTAAACTACAT
This sequence comes from Zoanthus sociatus, assembly GCA_025331085.2. Lineage (NCBI taxonomy): Eukaryota > Metazoa > Cnidaria > Anthozoa > Zoantharia > Zoanthidae > Zoanthus > Zoanthus sociatus. The sequence goes on from JAOBAY020063022.1 coordinate 14,677, forward strand.
TTAATTTTGCAAGAAAACTTACGTTTATCATTTAGAGGCAAATAATTTTAACTAGAACTAAAACACTCCCATTCTATAAACAAGAAGAACAAAAAGTATTGTCGGTTTTGGCTGTGTGTCAGCGCGCGCGTTCCCTTTTCCCGCGTTTTTGGTTGTGTCTTGTGTCGCTTGATGTCAATTTTTCCAAATTTTGGTACTTTCTAATGCCTTTTTTGACACATTCTTAAAACTGAACCACCCATTATTATATTTTTAAGAAACAGATGAACAAACCTTTCAAAGACGACGTGCTACAGTTACCCTTCGAAACACTTCAAAAAATTAAGGTAGCTATAATACAGACACTGCCAAAGTTTTCTAAATTCGTCATTTGCATACAAATACAAACAGAAGTTAAAGCCACTCTCTACCCTCAGACCATTTTTTCGCTACTTTTAGTGATTTTTTTGATATCTCCGTCACTATTTTGAAATGTAAAAAATCCGATAATCACATCACAGATTGAATAAAAAAAAAAGCCTCATGAAATATTTTGAGATTTTTTGGATGAGATTTGAGGTAGGAGATAGGTTTTATAAATGTATTTTTTTAAAAGAAATTTGAGTTTGGGGGAATTTTAGTGAAGTTTGAAAATTGATTTTAGAGTTGATATTTGATAGAAAACCGCCAAACCGAACCGTCCCATAAGAAAGTTGCACTTTCGCATGATCTGGAGGGACGGTTTGGTGATCATTCCCAAAGATCTTCTAAAAATACTTCTTTCAACTCCTTCACTATCCATCAAATTTAGGGTAGAGAGTCCCCTTACTGACTAGAGAGCTCTTCTTTTACTGTTGAGCTATATTAGAATAAAACAGGATTAAAGGAGAAGGATAAATAATTGTTAAGAATTTCAAATGGCGAAAAGCAGAAACTGGTAAAGACATTTTTTAAGAAATGATTGATATTCTTGCAGTGCCTATATCCTGGAGGGTACTCCCACCTCATATGGGTGGAGGTGTGCCGCCAGTATTGTCAAAATAACCCTGACCCTGTTTATGACAAAAATGGGTATTTCAATACCTTTTTTGCATGAAGTATAAAGCACACTCTGTTTATGACTAACTAAAACAATTTTTATTTCCGCTAATTAAGAAATTCATACAATTATTTTTGAATAACTAGTCTTCTTGAGTCAACTGCAACTACTAAACACATCAAACACTAAACTGATTAGTTCGCCTTTCATAAAGTGTTATCATACCATCTATTGCGCTAAACATAACAAGACAATGGCTTAAAATGTTTTTGAGAACAAAACAATATGCTAAGTTATGATACACCGTGAACAAAATCCTACCCTGTCTAAGACAGTTACATAGTGTTAAAGTGTACCCTGTTTATGATTTTTCTGCTAAAAACCCATACCCTGTTTATGAATTTAGGTTGAAAAAGTTGACCCTATTGGGCGGCACATACCCATATAGCTCATATGTGGGAGTACGTCCCCCCGGGGGCCTATATTCAGTCGTAAAACGTTGTATTATATATATTAATTGCAAATAGAACCCAAATCATCAATCCACCTCCATTACTGACATAGAAAAAACAGACTATTTGCCCTTCTGTAGTTACACCAACGTTAAATAACAAGAAAAGAAATGATGGGTACATATATACAAGTAGTCAAATTAAGCGCAATGCTTGTGGGATGTGGCTATAATGAAAGTATAGATATTGCACAGAAGAGTTAGTAGCTAACAGGAAGCCACTAAAATGGGCACAAAGGTCATGTGGTGGCGGGTGTCACTCATTTCATCTATCATAAAGTAAATTTTTTGAGGGATGAATCCCCCTACCACACGGCCTTAGTGTCCATTTTAATGGCTTCAAATTATAGCTACAGCGTTTGAGCTATCCTGAATGGGCATGCAGGTTATAGATGAGTCGCTTTGGCCATGTGTCATATTTTTGTGCAAGAGGAACCACACACTAGTATAGATACAATGTCAACTCAATGTCAACTCAATGAAAATGTGATAAAATATAGTGTCTTCTAAACCGGTCCCTAAGGTTAGAATTGCCTTTTAATCGCCGCCTGGTTAGTCTAATTGGTAAGGTGCCAATCTATCGTGCGGGAGGCTCGGGTTCGATTCCCGGCCGGATCAACACTCAGGGTCTTAAAATAATTGAGGAGAAAGTGCTGCCTTCGCTCTAACATCTGCAAATGGTTAGGCTTTCGCGTCTTCTCGGATAAGGACGTTAAACCGTTGGTCCAGTCTCTCGACACTCTATCGAGGGACTTACAAGAACCAACATATATGACGAAAACGGAGCAGGGTAGTGATCCCGGTGTTGTTGTCTGTCTTCATCACTGAGGGCATTTACGGTTATCAATATATGTGAGCCGATCTTGCGGACTATCTAAGACCCTAAACTGTTGAAAACTGTATTTATTTGTAACGCGCCGGCGATCATATTTCAATGTAGCCGGCGCGATAGAAATGATTAATTATAATTATTGTTATTATTATTATTATTATTATTATCATTATTATTATTATTATTGTTAATATATGCCTTATACGCCAAACTGCATAACTTCAATTTATATTTAGTGACTGTATATTGTACAGCACAGTATTTGTTACTAGTTATTAGTTTCCCCTTAAATGTAATAGAGAATATTCGGCTTCCACTTATGCGTTTGGTAACTTTTAGCAACTGGTTTAAATGTTCAATGAAATTTTGTTAACTGGTTAACGTTAACATGAGCTACACACAGTCGCAAGTTCATTTTCGGACAGCCTAGCACGGAAAATCATTGTATACATACCAACTGGACCAACTGCCTATTAAGTTGTAAAGAATCGAAAGTTAAATATTACGACCGAATGAAAATCAATTTAAGGTCAAAAGAGAGAAAACAGAAATTCCCATAAAAACTGTTTAATTTTAGGTTCCAATTGCTGTGATTCAACAAAACTTACCTGAAAACATTTCATCGATCGCCAAATGTTTTCTTTTTGATCAGTATCCAGTAACGAATATCTTTTTTTAAAGGAGACCGCGCTTTCAAATTCCAGCGACAACACCAGTTAGGTTTTTTCTTCAATTGATAATTTTTGCTATAATTATAAATTGTCTACATATACACCGCTACACTTTTTTGTAATATCATAAACTCAATGGTTTGCTAAATGCGCCTCTTGCAAGATTTGAGAGAGAATAGTTGTTTTTTTTCTTAAAAAAGACAGATGCGCGTACCAATTTATAGGCGAGATTTAAATGTCATCTGAAATCAGATTGTTTTGAATTTCTAATTATGTTTAAAGTAATTACTTTAAAAGAGGAAGTCGTATGTCCTGTTTTATAATACTAGGTCACGTTTTCTTGAAAATTTTTAACTCTAAAACTCAAATATATTTGTTGCAGTAATCTAGTCTCTGAGTTGTTTTCTATGTATTTTACTACTTTAGTTTCAAAAACAATCTGTATTCTTCATGTGTAATCTATTGGGCAAAACTGAAAGATTGACGACACAATTTCAGATGTAAACTTTTATCGTTTACCGCATAATTGTTGTTATGATAATAGATTAGCTTTAATCTTCATCGAATTTCAAAAAGAGAAAAAACTGTTGAATTTAAGCCACTTTCTGAAGCATCAGTCATTCATTATGTTTTTGGATTGATGATTGTTATGTTATACGAAACACATTTTTTTTTAATAATTTAGACCTCAACTTTCAACAATAACAATCGGAAACTATTTTAGTCAGCACCCCACCAAAACATTAAAGTGTATCTATAGACTATAGTACAACACTGCTAACCAACCAAGAAAAGATTACACACAGCCAATCAAGCCTTATTCAAGGACAGATATATTTTAAGGTTGGATCGAGGCAGTAGACTTAATTATTGCCCTGCTAACCTGGATTTTTTTATATGAATCAATATTCAGAGTTAAGGATATTAAAGGTACTTGATCGGAATACTTGCTTGTCACAGAAGTAAGTTTTAATTTTATTTCAAATCTGCCTTTTTTATTTACAAATTCTTTACGAAAACGAATTATTTCTTAAGAAGGTGATTATACGACTTATGGTGAAATAATCTGGTAATATGGCGATACAATGAACATGGCAGATAGAGAATAAAAAGAAACTACGTAAGAAATTTCACTTAAATTCTCCTCGCCAGCCTTTCAGGCAATAGTGCTAATGACTTAAATAACGCTTGAAATATTCCTTAAAATTAGTTTAAATTAAAGAGTTTTGGACTGATTATTGCAACACGTTTTTACTGTCAGAATTGCACAAGTCTTTCTGAGTTTATTGCAGTTAACGTCGGTAACGTTCTGCGAAATTCACGCCACGCATCAATCAAAAAGCTCTTTATTAATGAGTTCCTCATTCATTTCAGAAAACTATGATATACGAAGAGTTTGCATTTTTAGATTCGGACTTTCCACCGGGGGAAAATGATAGGTTATTTTAAACAGACCTTACGGTCATATTTCAAATAGAACTTCTCTATAAAAGGTAAATAATATTCATTATAGGGTATACATTCCCTTGAACTTGGTGAAGGTTGACTCGGGGTGATCACTGCTGCAGAAAATGTATAGATTCACCCCTGTATTTGAGGTTTGTTTCTCCTCCAGGTATTCGGAGGGTGTTTTTCTTCATTGGATATTAGTTAGAACCCAGTTATCAGATGAGGGGTTGCTAATACTAGGCTATATATCCTTCTAATGTTCAAAGTTAAGGAAAATCACCAAAGAATAAAACTTCACACTTACACTTCAGCAGTTTCTTTATTCTTGTTCGTTACGATCTTCCGCAACTCTCTCTAAACTTCTTAAATCTTACTTTTATATAGTGACTACAATGTCAATCCTTTTTCGTGCAACTTTACCTAGTAACTTTCAATCAAGACTTAGCAATAACTTGATGAAAAAAAACAATTTTTTCTTGTAGAAAAATCACATGGACGGACACAAAACTCTGCAGTAGCATTATCGAATTTTCTCTAAAAGAATGGCTAAATTTTCAGAAGAAATCTCATTAGAGAACGTTCCTTAAAAAGCGTATAAAAGGTATTGCACAAATTCATAAAAGTGAGACGTCAGCTTAGAAACTTTTACGCCTACATTCTTTATTGAAAATTTTCCTGTTCTTGGAAGCGGAACAAAATATTGTGACCTTAATTACTTCTAATGAAAATTTGCCAACAAAACTGGTCTCTTGTGTCAACAAGGAGCTTAGCGGATTTCCAACGATCGACTGACAATTTTCTAACAACATTTTTTTTTTACCGCGAACTTAAGTGTAGTGATTTAACTAATCAGGCCATTGTGAAATATCTATAAAAGTTTTAGTTTATTTTATTTTCAGTAATTCAAATTAATATAAGCAATATAAAAACTTTACACGTACACAATAAGCTCATTAATAATTGCTGGCTACGTTTTTAAAATAATACTCGTAATTTCACGAAACCATCGGAAATCAAACTAACATTTATTCATAGCTAAGGAAGTTGTAATCTTTGTGATGGAAATTATCATTAAGGCAGCGCCTTAGGAAAACAAAGTCCTTTTCTTGTCCAATACCTTTTAAGAGGAAAATTATTACTTACTTCCTTTTAATACAATCACAAAACTTATTTACTTTATAGCTATATCGTTCGGCTCAAAACTGTATCGCAGAATTCAAGATTAAATTTTTGGTCATCTTGGCTAAATTCTAGTATACACAAGCTGTAGCGACCAGTAAAGTAAATATTTTCAAATGTTCTAGAATAAACTACTACATTTTTCCGAAACACGCTGGTTAACTAGCGACATACCATATAATCAAATTAAAATACGTAGAAGACTGTGTGGTATATAATAATATGTATATTGTACAGCACATTATATTTGTCAATAGTTATTAGTTTCCCCTTAAATTTGATAGAGAATATCCGGCTTCCAATTATATGCATTTGGCAACTTTTAGAAACTGGTTTAAACGTTCAATGAAATTTTGTTAATTTGTTAATATCAACATGAGTTATTCCATTCGCAAACTGAGTTCGTTATCGAACAGCCTCGGGAAATCATTGACAATTATACATACCAACTGGATTCAACTGCCTTATTAAGTTGTAAAGAATCGAAAGTTAGATATCTCAACGGAATGAAAATTTAAGTTCAAAAGTGAGAAAACAAAAATTCCCATAAAAAAACTTAATTTTAGGCTCTAACTGCTGTGATTCAACAAAACTTACCTGAAAATATTTCATCGTCAAATGTTTTCATAATCTATTTGATCAGTATCCAGTAACGAATAATTTTCCTTTTAAGGAGACGCGCTTCCAAGTTCCAGCGACAAAACTATGGGTATCCATCCCCGCCAAAATTCTAAACATTTGATCCTTTAGTTGAAACATTTAATTCTTCAGTTCAAACTCTTAATCCTTCAATCCAAACATCCAATCATTAAATTCAGACATTTAATTGATTAGTCCAAACACTCAATTCTTCAGTGCAAACTCTTAACCCTTCCGTTCGAACGTCCAATCCTTAACTTCAAACATTTAATTCTTTGGTTCAAACATTCAGTTCTTTAGTTCAAACTCTTAATCCTTCGATCTTTGTGTTCAATTATTTAATCGTTTAGTTCAAACATTCAATTCTTCGGTGCAAACTCTTAATCCTTCAAATCTAACATCCAGTCCTTGGGTTCAAACTCGACATTCGTCAAACTCGACGTTCGTCAAACTAGACGTTCGTCGCTTCGAAGCCTGGCACTAGCTCGACATATCTGTTGTGTAGGAAGACTGGAAATAAAAAGAAACAACGTCACGAAACGTGCGCCGTACAGTAATCCGATCCTTTGCTCAAGTGGCTGGAAGTATTAGACTATAAAACTATTAAGGTGAATTTAATCTTAAAAGAAAGTAGTTTCCTACCAACTATCATATGTTACATTTTACATTTCGCCGTGTGTTTTTGTACTTTCTTTCATAAAAATTTAATATTTTGATCTCTGCCGCCGCTACTTTTCCGTCAGAGCGAAGCTAGTCTTTAAGTTTAACTTTGTAGTGCGGACTTGATAGCAAAGCTTGCAGAAAAGAATAAGCAAGCCATTTGTTTACATCGTATTCCCTCCAGACCGCCAACTTTGCCTCCTCGGTTTTTGTTTTTTGGCTGTGGCAAAGTTGATCCTGCAGCAACGGAAAACTGCGGAATTTGTATCGTACCGTTAAAGGTGATAAAACGTACGTACGCATACCAGTAAATGAGTAATGTCAATCACTCCAAACAGCTTACAAGATACGCAAGTTTGATAACTTGGAA